>VYXH01008340.1:175192-200999 GCA_013397275.1 Burhinus bistriatus | reverse complement strand
GGGGAGGCAGGGGGGTGTCCCTCGGCCTACCCTGAAATAGTGCGGTGGGGACGGCGCCGAGCGGCTCCCAGGTAGCGGTGTAAGGCTGCGAGGTAAGCGTCGGGGGATCGTAAGCGCGAGGTTCGACCAACTAGCTTGAAAACCTCGGGGAAGGTGTTCGGACGCTGAAGTTTGCATGGTTTGCTACCTTATTCTGTACTCGTTACCTTAAAGCGTAAAGCTGAGCGTCAGCCTCGCGTGACGCGACAGATCTGGGATAAACTCTGCTTGGCTGTGAGCGTGTGCGGGCTCGAGTTGGCCTAGTCCCGTTGCCCTTACTTAGAGAGATGTCTTGGCCGTAGCCAGTGAAGGTGCAGGTGGGCCTGCTGGCGGAAATTTGGAGGGAGAATTGGAACCCCTAAAATCCCTAGCTGGGGCATCACCTCTGTTGGTGTGAAAGGGCACGTTCCTCCTATGGACTGTGTCTGTTTTCTGTGGTTTACAGATACCGGCTGTCACCCACGTGCGTCTTGCTGGCCAGAAGACGTAGATGTCCCCTGCGACTGAGTCCTTGCACGAGTGTTTTGAAGATGAAATGCTACGTAAACTCTTAAAGCGTACTACCTGAGGACATTGCTACCGGCATGGAGATCATTATTTATTTACAGATGCTTTAATCAGGAGGAGCTTTTTTGTAAACATGAATTGCTGGGCTCTTTCCTTGAGGTGTCGTTTCTTGTTTCATGCTATTGAAACATTAATCTTAACTTATTATGACTCCTTTGTGTTGGTCAGCTCTCAGGGACGTTTCCCTAGGCTTGAAAATGTGGGAGCTTTCAAGAATGTGTCTATCGTGCCAACTCAAGCCACTTGTGGGCTGCCAGACCGAAGTACTTTTTGTCATAGCTCTGTAGCTGTTGAAAGTATTAAGTCCTGCACCCAGAGGTTTTGTGTTCAGGAATGTCCATACAGGTCGTCGCCTTCTTCTTACAAACTGCTTTTTTCAGAAGGCCTCGGTACCTGTATCACAGAGGACAAAAGGGACTTGCATCCAGGGTCCTTCAGCAACGCTTCCAGTTTTATTTTTCATAATCACAAGGATTGCTTTTCTACTCCCCGTTCCCCAAGGCTTTCAGCTTCATTTACGTTAACTGTATGGTTGAAACCTGAGCAAGAAGGTGTAATGTAAGTAGTATTGAAGGTGTTTACTTTCCTGGTGCTCTTAAAAAAATTGATCATTGTAGTCACAGTCACTATTAGCAAGCTATTTAAAATTTTAAAAAGGTACAGTGAGAAACTGTGACATTTTAAAGCTGTATTTAGGTTGGGGTCTTTGCAAATGTCAAGGCAAGTAGGTTCAGTTTCAGTGGCATTGACTCAGATGATAGTCCAATTGCTTTCAGCGGGAATTATTTATACATAATGTGCATGTCTTTTCTCAAAAAATCTGAATTTGTATTTCTAATTCACTTTCCTTCTTCTAAAAGTTGCTAGAAAAAACGTGTTGTCAGGGGTTTGTGCTGTTGCTGCTTTCATGATGGAAAAAATTACCTAAATTTTTTGAATCCCCCAACACAAGTTTACTCCTTAAGAACAAACAAAGAACACTCTCAGAACTTCCCAAATGAGTATTTCAGAGTTATAGAAGAGTGGTCGGTTTTTCTGGAAGATCAGGGGCATGTTGAGTGAATAACAGATTGTGTTGCTACTTTAACAAAAGATTGCACTGTTCAAACTGCTAGTGAAGTGTCACTAGTTGTTCACAAAATAGATGTGGCTAAGCATGCTCCTTGTCTTATTTGCCTGCATGTCACATTTCTAGCAAATATTGCCATTATAAGTGGCCTTTCAGCTTGACTGGACCCTTACTATAATGAAAAACTTGCTTTTTGAAAAATGCATCACAAATTCTGCAAAAAAAGTTCCCTTAATCTATCACAAAATGCAGAGCCTCCTACTCTTTCTTACCCTGGTTGTGCAGATCCTCTTTAAAGTGAAGCACACAAAAAGTATGGTATATTCCTACAGAGTACATGTTACAAATGTTTTTGTACTTGTACTGATAACTTATTCTTACAACGAAAATAATGATCTATTCTGTTGCAGCATTCTTGATACTTATTTTGCATGCTGCTGTGAAATAATAAGTTGTCTAGGCCTGTGAAAAATCGTCAGAAACAATAGAAATGTCTAAAATTATAATGATATATGTAAAATTTTGGTGTGATTTATGCAAGGATAATTACCTTTAAAAAAAATCAACTAGCTATAGAAATTGTGATTATGGAAGGGAAATAAACAAGATCTGCAGAGCAAAAGTGACTTTAGTTTGATCTTAAGTTAAATCAGCTCAGGTGAAGCTATGTGTAAAGGTGTCTCTGGACTTTTGGCCTAGTGGCTTTTATAGACAGCGTTTTCTATGTAATGATTGAATCTTGAATGCCAGAGACTCCATTCCCAGGGTTGTCCTATGCCATGAGTTCATGTCCACACACGAGGGCATATCAGGAGTCTTCTTCAGCAGAGCGTATGCCTGACTTGAAGCAGAAATGTCCTGCTAATTGCCAAGCAAACTGTTGCAGTAATGTGGTGACTGAGATCCGTGAAACTCTTTTGTCAATGGATAGGCTTTTTCTTGCATGGAGCCTAAAACGAAACATATGTCCTTAGTTTCAAATGATTAAGTGCTGTGCAGAAACCAGACTCTACCGATGTCTGATTGTCCATGGACTGGTGTAAAACATTAGCCTCCAACTGCTACTGTGTTAAAAACTACACAGTGTACATATTCCTGTTCAGTGGGTTTTATAGATGACTTTAAAATCTAAATGTTTTTATTAAATTTTTGTAATAGATAACTTCATTCTTCTGCCTTGTGAGATTGCTGCTACTCAATGTGTAGAAATGACAATGGTAGAATCCAGTCCTGAAAATTGAAGTTGGATGACAGTTATTCCAGTGGACAGGATGATAAGCCACTGTCCAGATTCTCTTTTTTCCGTTGTTCACAAAAAGAAGTGTGTTAATTTTCCTTTCTTCATAAAAAAGAATATGGAGCGCCAGTTGTGGTGAAACAGTGATTGCACGTGAATAGCCACTGAAGCTTGACTCAGAAGGCATCCTACAAAAGAGAAATAGTTTAACAGCAAACTAAGATGTTTTTCCTCTTATTGTATTGGTTTAGTGAGTCCTTCAGGTTGGCAGAAGGAGTTTGACTTACCAGATGTCCTACCTTTTGCAGTCCCTGATGGGGAATTGTCCCTGTTAGATGTTGTGAGACCTTTTAAACCCTGTTATCACAGTAGAGGGACTTCATGGAACTGGGACTTATAACAAAGTCTTTGCACTGCCACCAAAACACTAGGAAGATGAGCCAGAACCAGCCGCTCATTTTACCAGTAGAAAAATTGAAAGTTTAACTGGGTATTTTGTTCAGTGGCAAAGTACGTCTTACGCATGCCTCTTACATCAAGTACAGCAGACCCGTGGTTTTTGGACATGCCATACTGATGTGTTTCTTCGTGTTGAATATTAAATGGTCTGGCTGCTAGAGAGAGCTTAGGAAAGAAGCTGGGAGTGGTGCTGTATAGCATCCCATTTCTTCCTTGTGAAGACTAGTGACATTTCTCTGTTAGGCATGTGACCATGTAAGAGAATAGAAGGATTTTTCTGCTAGTTCTGTGCTGGCTGAAGTGAGAGATACTGATGTGAGGATCCAAAGTCTGAAGGCCCTTTAAAAATTGTGACAGTCTGAGCGAGCAAATATATGTGGATAATCGAAGACACCAAGAATTTTCTTAATCAATTTCATAAACCAAGTTTTCTTATGTGAATCTGTGCAAGAATACACTTCCATACAAACAGAGAGGAAAGTCAGGTCATGTTACAGATTTATTTGAAGCCCTAATGTTCTTCTAAGATATATAGTATAGATATTTGTAGGTATGCTTTTAAGTCACTGCATATTGGAAATCTTGAAGAAAAGCAAGAGAGTAGTGAGAAAACACTGACGTTTGTACTCCAGTCTTTAAATTTACTTTCCCTTTAGGCAGTAAGTGCAATAAGTGAGCAAAGGTGTTGTCCCTGAATTTTATTCTTTCCCATGCTTCATCTCTTACTGCATGTAGTCATCAGTTAATATAAATGCTTTCAGTAAGCCTGTGCGTAGCCTGTAAGTAAGCCTTAGCACAATATCGGAAACTGTATATGATGATAACCCTTTGCAATGGAATAGGATAAGAATATGAGTAGAAGCTTAGCGTATATGAGTAATCATTAAAGGCAGTATCTATCAATTTAGCGTGAACTGGGCTAACTGGAAGTTAGATGACCAGAAGATGTTGGCAGTGGGAGAAAAATGAGCTGGGGCCTTTTACACGCAAAAGGGTCAGGGGGAATGACCTGATTGTGAAGTGGGCAATAGATATTTTTTTTTTAAATTAATTTATCTAAAGGACTAAAATCATATCCTGTTACTTTATATCCATTCAGATGTTTTACAGTAGAAATTGGACTGAAAGGGGAAGTGGCCTTAAGATACCATATATCTGATGTTTGGACCTGTGCAAATGTTCCAATTGCAAGTGCTCCAATTAAGGTGTTGGGATCAACAGTGCAACTGTGTTAGGTTCTCTAGAATATTTTTCTCTCTGAAAGCTGACCAAGCAGATTTGTGGTGTTTGCTTTTTCTCTCTCCAACCCCACCATAGAGAATTATCTAGTCAGGAATTGGCTTTGTGGGACTGCAGGTTACCAGAAGTTGGAAACTTCACAAAGAACAGTGGTTTCTCTGTAATCATGACTGGAATGGAAAATTGTGCTTAGAGTCAGACGTAATGATTATGCCTGTTTCACCTACGTTAGCACTAGTTTGAGTTTTTTTTTCCTTTTTCTTTCTTTTTTTTCTTCACATCCCTTCTCTGTTTTCTGCCTCTTCATTTTTCTCTTTCAGTAGTGAGCCACAATTCACATTTGTTCTTTCCAGTTTTCAAAGTGATGTACATCAAGGTCACTTCCTTTCTTAAAGTCATGACACCTTTGGGGATAAAAACAGTGTGGGGATGTTTGTTTTAGATAACTAAAATAAACAAAAAACTGGATTATCCAACTATTGTTTATCCAGAAACTTGGTAAATCCAGTTCCTAAATATTTTGCTACTTAGCTGAGCCTTCCCTCACATTTATTATCTAACAAAACTGGCATGTTTACAAGCAAACAAAATATTGAAAAGACCAGTCGACACTGTATTAAGAAACATGTTTTTACTAAGGTTTGGAAAACAGAAGTCTGCATTTGCAAGTTGTTTTATTGACAGCGTTCCAGTAGGCTAAAATGGTAACAGTTACAATGAATTAATTTTTCTCTTGATTTAAAGGTGAATTATCGAATAATGGCAGTATCAAAGAACAGCTTTTTTGATACTTTTATAAATGCGTGGTAGGTGAAGATGCTTATTGGTAGGTAAGGTGTGGGTTTTTTCTGAAATATGTCTAAGTAAATCCTGGTCTCTTACAAATTTTATATGCTTCACTCTTGTGACTTAGTGCACTAATTTAGTCTGGTGTAACTGTTAAAATATTTGGCATTTCATGGGTCAGTAAATTGGGGATTGGATTTCACAAGCAGCTGAAATGGGAATGCAGAACGTTATAATTTTTGTTGTGCTGATGATTACCTTAATAAAATACACAGCTGTTTCACAAGCATATATAGCTTATGCTTTCTCAGGACCCTTGACATCATGGTGATTGTATTGGCAAAAATATTTCAGCAGCTAGATATGCAACATGGGTTGCTATGGATGGTATTCTTTGTCTGTGTTGCATTTGATGTTGATGTGAAATCTTTGTGGGGAAAAAACCTAACAAGTGGCTGGATAGCCTTCTTGCCTTGCTCTGGTTCTCTTAGGTTAAAGAAAGGCTGTGTCAAAAGGAGAGTGTAAGTGAAGCTGGTGGTGTTGCTACCTTACCTGGACAGATTTGGTGGAAAGATGGAAGAGTTATTTCCAGAATATGTCATTCATATTGCCTTTTGTGGTTATATTACATTTTCCTTGTTAGGCTAAGAAAAACGTAAGTGCCTCCACAAGATGTACAGTGTTGCACAGCTTTGCACGAAAAGTGCAGCAGAGACCTGCACAGTGCTGGCCAGCTACTGTGGTTTCTGTCGTGGAACCCTGAAGAGAAGGAGGCAAAGTGGACTCCTCTTTCATCCCCTAGGTGAACTGGGGTTGCATACGCTACATTAAGAAAAAAAAAAGTTCTCACAGATTAAGACAGAAAATATCTTTGTTAAAGTTCTTTTACACTTAGTACATCCTGTGACTTTGACTGTCACTGAGCATCTTCTCAAGAGCTGTATTTTTAACGTTTATTTTAATGCATTTTTGTTAGCATCACTTTACAGGATAGCACCTTGGCAAGAATGTGTATATGTGTGTGCCTCTGACCTTATGTTGTTTTTCTTGGTTATTTCCAAAGGTGTGTGATAGAAAAGGCTGTTGATGGGCAGACTGTGTTCAAACTCACAATCTCTGAGAAAGAGACCATGTTTTATTATCGCACAGTAAATGGTTTGCAGCCACCAATAAAAGTAATGACACTGGGGAGGATTCTTGTGAAGAAATGGATTCATCTTAGTGTGCAGGTGAGTAAAATAAAAAACATTTAATATTTGTTGAAATACATCATTTGTGTGAGAATGGTATAACTGTATAGCTATAAAAGGGTAAACCAAGGGATGTAAATGATAACTCTTGAGTCTTGTAGGTAAGGATTTTAATTTGGGAGCTCATTTTGAGGTGATTGCTAATTTCACACTGGAAATAAATGCTGTGCCCGTTCTTCTGAACAAACAAGACTGAAAATTCTCACCCTTAAGAACATAAGTATTGGGCGTGAAGAAAAGCTACTTATTTCTAACATTATTGATAAGTCTTGGGTCTCTCAGATTAGTTCCTAAAAAAGAGAATGTGATCCTCATCTATACATGCTAATATACTTATCTTACAGAGGTGTGTCCCATTTAATTTTAAAAACTTCTTACAGTGCACATAAGTAAACATGTATGAGTTTGTGCAGGATCAATCAAGTTAGAAAGTTAAGAGTTATTACCTCTTGTTTTAAAAATATGATTCAGAATTGTTAAAACACAATCTTTGTGTTCTAAAAGTCTTCTGTTGACATAACTTTTTAGTAAGTGTACAAATACCCACTGAGGATAAAGCAAAATTGAGTTTGTTAAAATTTAAACTGTATGTACAAAAATCAGTAAACAAACACAGAAGAAATTAAAATTCTGTTATTTGCATGTCTTGTAATTCCCAACAGATGCTCTAGTAAATTCTATTTGTAAGCCAAGTTCAACTAATAATTATAAAACACAATTATCAGGTATTGACATGTTTATCTTCTCCTTCCTTCATTTCCTTTATCCATTCTATTAAATTTCATGCAGTTTACAGCACAATCAAGAATAGTTTTGCTGCTTTCTTGAAACTTGCTAAAAGGTATTGACTGTGATTTGGATTTTTAGTGCTGATCTTGTCACTTGTAAGAAGTATCTAAGCTGACGTCTTGATTTTTTTGCAGTTTTCTTTTTTCCAGGATAACAGCATGGTAGTGCGAATAAGATTTTGGCTGTTGGATTAAAAGAGTGACCTTAAGGTAGAACTAATGAACTTTACACTTCAAACACTCCAAGGGTGCTATATTACTGCTGCTGCTGTCAGCCACATTTTGTACTAGCCTCAGAATCTGCTAAAGCCTGGGATAGTGAAGTGAAGAGTGAAAGGGCTGGATTTAAATAAACACATGTGTCTTAAATTGTATTACAAAGAACCCTCAAGCGCTCTGTAGGATATGGCCCTTTGTTTCTTTGGGGAAAGTTGTTCAATGCATGGCAGGAGTAAAGAAGTGTAGCTTCTAGACCCTGAAAGGGACTGCAGGCCTAATATCTTTTCCAAGTTTCTGAGCTCAGGGTAGAACCTTACATTCTGTGATTTGTGGTATTGTAGGACTCAAATTTCCGTTAAAGATGATGGTGACTGCGGCATGATCTGTTTAGCACTAGGTCTGGCTATGAAACTTCAGGCAAAGTTTTTTGGTTTTTTTTTTCCTTTTAGCAGCTGTCCAAAAGCATTTTTTTTCTATAAACAGTGAAATAAATGAAAAATGAAAATATGAGAGAGACCATACAAAAATATGCCAAAGTAACATTCATATGGAAGCGTCTATGTCTTCAGACAACAGTAGTATTTGATGATAATATATATTTATATATCATGATGATATATATTTGAATATAGGTGTTTCCTTAAGTTGATGAAAAGGTCTTCTGAAGATAAAGCACTATGTAGATTTAGAGGCATTAGTAATTTTAGTTAGAGGCAGTGGGAGAGCCTGGAGTTTACACCTGGAAGTACAAATCACCTCATCTTACCAGAAGTGTGATGACTTTCTACTTCTCTGCCTAACCAGTCTTCTCTTCGGGCAATGCCCATGCGGTAGGTATGGGTGCTGCAGCGTGGAGGAGAGACCCTTCTGTGGGCTGTAGCTGAGCTACCTGGGGTAGAGGTGGCAGAGGGGGCTGAGTGCAATCAACAGTGGCTTACTACTACTTCGAGCTTTTCCAAGTAAGTCAGACCATGTAGACTTCCATGCTGTCTTGAGGCGAAACTGCCTCTAATGCCTGTAAAGGATTAGCAATCTCAGGTCTGTGTCACTGTTGTAGGCATAACTTTTATTTTCTAGCAAAGATAAGCCCTAGGACTGAGCTCTGTGGCTAGTAAATTAGGAAAGTTTGCAGTCATCCTAAAGCCATGCTGGTTTTGAAGTAGGTATGCTGTTATCAGTGTAGTTGCTATATAACCTCCTTCACATCCAACAACAATTTCCTTTTTGTTTCTGTAGAAGTGTCATGTATGTGGCTGTGATGTTTAGCCACAAGCTATTAGGTTTAACTAAACCTAACGATAGATTCAGCACCTTTTTAGGTACTTTGCAGAATTTGGAACATTGTTTGGGATTCTTTTTATTGGGGATCTAGCCAGAGCTGGGTGACGTGTCTTAATGTAAAAAAAAAAAACCAAACAAACAAACAAACAAAAAAAAAACAAAAAACCACCCCCCCAAAAAAAACCCCACAAAACCCAAAAAAACAAACCACAAAAAAACAAAATAATCTTTTCAGACTTTTTTGACAGCTTGCCCAATATGATTTGTTTGGACTAAAAGAAAATGATGTTCGTGAGCATTCTTTTATAGGGTAACTAAGTACTGTTCCTGATAGGACAGCTGAAAATGTGGAATGGATATTTTCATACACGTAACAAAACTTGGATACATGGAAAAGGTGTGATTTAAAAAAAAAAAAAAAGGAGAAAAAAGCAGCATTGCCATATTTGGAGTTGTAGGACCCCTAAAAACCTCATCTGTGAATTTAAGATGGAGAGTGTTGGGGTGCAATGCTGCTATGCTAAACAGAATTGTACATAAAGAAATTATATTCTTTATGCATGAAGCATAGTAGGCACAAGCTATTTAGGTTCTTTTTAACAAAAGTATGTTTTTACAATTTTTAGGTAATATAATTCAGATACCAGTGGTAACTGAAAATGGGTTTGGTAATAGGTCCTTTTTTTAAAATGAAAATGTTTTAACTTTATGCCAGAGGTGTGGGCATTTACCCTATTGACAGCTGGTTTGGTTTCCCAAAAATTTAAGTCAGAAGCATTAAATGCTGCAATTAATATCCCTGACCTTCAAGATGCATGACTTTTCTGGGAGATGAAGCATATTTGGTCTTTATTTTCCCTGAGACTACAAGGCTTTTTAACAGTGTAGCTTTTGTCTTAAATTCTGTGGTGGTTTAGGTCCATGTGGGAAACAGAGGTGATAACCGGGGGTCAAAATAGTTCAGTTGTATTGGGTATAAACTTGTCCAGATATTCTCCACAGCGTATTGCAAAGTATTGTTCAAAGCCATGGACATTATGGCATGTTTGACTGGTAGACAGGGAGGAAAAAAACTTTTTGGCATGACGTCTTGTTGCTCAGTGACTGCAGACCAAATTACAGATATGTCTTATTTGGGGTGGTGAGTCTGATCCAGGAAAAAAGTTTTTTACTGAATGCTAGCACGTATTAATACAGTTAGCAAATGGGGGGGGTCTAATGGGTCCTACCCCTGAGAAAAAAAGCAATACTTGTTGGTTGGCTCACAGGGAATTTGTGCATGTTGTTTGTGACAGCACATGGGTGAAGAACAGGGGTGGGCTGGCTGGCACACCCAGTGGCTGCAACCAAAGAATTCGGGGTTGAGGCACAAGGCTTTGCATGCCAAGTTGGTGACAGGAATAACAGCTAAGGAAGAATGTGGGATTCAGTTTTGATAAATGTTCATGGCAGATTGGTGAATTTTTGTGTTTGTTTTTTAGCAGGTTGATTGTAGTTTGTGAAGAGTGTGTGTGTGAGTGATGTAGCTGGCCATGAGAGAGACCACTGCCAAAGAGCTAGGGTCCAAGTCCACCTCTGAACATAGGTATGCCTAATATGAGACTGATTTGGGCTAAAGGTCTCCAAAAAGCCAAGCCGTCAGTAGGAGCTGGGAGCCCGCAAACAGGGGAGTTCCTGTGGTCAGTAGAAAAAAACCTGAAATATTTGTGCATAAATGCTAGGCAACAGACACCATGACAGACGAGTGTGAAGTACTGATTGCAGATGTGAAACTGAGTTTAGAGAGAGCAGAAATATGGTAGGATGGCAGATATGTTTTGAATTCAGGTGTAGGAGCATATGCTTATTCAGGAATGATAAAAAAGAAAGCTAAATGGTGGAATAACACGAAATAGTAATTAAATGATAAGAGGGAAGGAAAGAAGAAAGAACAACACAGATTGAAAATAATTTCTTTGGAATAAAATAATTCTAGGGGAAGAGAAGGCTAGTAAATGAATTCTACTGAGGTAATCTAGGAATTTAAATCCTTGGGTTTGGATTTAGGTGTGTAATCCATTAGAGAGAACTACTACTGAGAACTGTGTCATCACGGAGACTTATTCTCCAGTTTATAGCTGGGAAATTAAAGCTTTACTAACAAGAGCAGGGCCCAAATATTGCTGTATGTTCTGCATGAAAGCTTTCTTCATCAACTTGTCACTGAATCAGAAAGTCTGGATACCAGCTTTGTTAAGTGATGAGGGCATTATTAGAGACGTGAGTCTCAAAAATAGTGTTGAGTATTCATAACTAGCTTCAGACAATAGAGAAGAGTAAGTAGTTCTTGGGTTCTGTAGGTACATTTTTGGGTTTCAAAGAGAACAAACAAATAGGAGTACTTTAATAAAACAAGATGAACTGCGAAGCCCAGAGATTGAATGGAAAAAAGGCCTGGAGGTTATTAAAAATAAAAATAATAGAATTAAGAGGAATCTCTGGTCTTTACAAAGAAAAATTGGAGATGTAGTGCCCAGGCTTATCTGAGTGAATAAGCACCTTTGCAGTTAGAGATGGCAGAGTCTGCAAGCACTGGGGAATGGGGGAGCAAATTCACAGAGAATGCTATGTAGGAATAGAAGTAAAACTGCAAAGATGTCAAGCTGAATTAGACTTTGCAATGACTTAAATGGTAAAAAGTTCTGAAGATTTTTTTTGTGTGTGTGTGTAAGAAGGCAAGACCCAAACTAAATAAATACTTTGCCTCTGTTTTCAATAAGGATAATAATAACAGTCACAGAGCAAAAACAAGCTGGGTAACAGAAATGAATGTATGGGAACAGAAATGATCATAAAGAGGTAGAAACATGAATTTGCAAGCTTATTGTGTACATGCTGATGCAATCAGATGGTCTTTGTCCAAAAATTCTGAAAGAACTGGTGTATAAAATCCTTTGACAAAGAGATATTTTATGCAAATCTACCAAGACAGAGGTGGAGCTATAATGCTTACATTTAGGAAGAAGAGTGTCATGCATTGGTGCTGGCCAGTCACCAAGCACCTATGCCCCCTTTATCTCCGCCAGAGGAACAGGGGAGAGAATAGCAATGCAAAAGTGAGAAAACTCATGGGGCAAAATGAAGACAGTTTAGCAGCTGAAGGGAAGAGGGTGGGAGGGCAACAAATGATGCAAAGGCAGTCACTTGCCACCTCCCACAAGCAGACCGCTGCCCAGCCAGTCTCCGAGCAGCAACCACCTTGGAAGTAAAACCCTAGTCTCCCCAAAGTCCTTCTACCGCAGATTTTATTGCCAAGCATGAGGTTATACAGTATGGAATATTCCTTTGGTCAGTTTGGGTCAGCTGTCCCAGCTGTGTCCCCTCCCAACTTCTTGGCCCAACCCTAGTTTACCACTGAAGTGGGATCGGGGGGCAGAGTGCGAAAAAAAAGGCTTGACACTGTTCAAGCACTCTTCAGCAATAGCCAAAATACTAGTGTGTTATCAATGCTGTTTTAGCCACAGATTCCGAACACAGTTAACTCCCTCCCAGCCAGACCCTGTACAAAGAGGAAGGAAAAAGGATCTTGGCAATGCAGACCTATGTGTCTTGACACAGTGGCATGTGAGGATTTAGAAAAGATTTTTGAAGGAACAGATAAAGATGTGGAGCTAAATGAAAAAGGGCATAAAATGCAGCATGGATTTACTAAAGAGAGCTCATCACTGTCTAACCTCTTAGCTTTTTTTGATGAGAAAACTGATTTTCAGGCAAAGTAAACGTGTCAGATTTCCTCTATCTGGAGTTCAGTTTAGCATTGATATGACAACCCATGAGGAGTTGTAGGGTCAAAAGGAATGCTCATGGGGAGGGTTGGCAATAGATACTGCTCAAAGGAACTTGCTTGTAATCCAGGGGGCAGGGGACGAGGGAGGCAAAAAAGCAATTTAATTCCTTGAGAATTAATCTTTGGATGAGCCTTGTATTATATCTTCATTAATGATCTTGGCAGAAATATTGAGTGTACTCATAATACTAGCTGGTAACATAATGTGGAGTGGCATCGTTAGGAAGAGGAACAGTAGGATGTCATACAGGAAGAATGGCATGACCGAAAGGACTAGGGTAACTGGCATGAAAAAAAAATTTGGTATTAGAAAATGCAAAGTAATGAACTTGAAATCCCTCACAAAATCCTTTGCTAAGTAGAAAATTGCTGAAATAGTAGTCACAGGTAGTGATGATGAGTTACTAGCATGATATGGATACAAAAAAGGCATATGTTGGGGAAAAGTATCAGGAGAGGCATTCCCAGTAGTGAGAGAAAAGCATCATTGGTGCTGCTTGAGAGTCTGGTGAGATTTTGTGCAAAATGTTGGGTACAATATCCATCATTCACGTTTAAGGAATATAATTCGGAATAGAGCTACTAAGCCTATGATGACAGTGAAAGGCTCTATGCAGGCCTTACAGAAGATGATTTGGAGAACCTTCTTTTGGGAATTAACTATAGTGAAGAGTAGAAAGTCATAGAGTTTTCTTCTCTACATCTGTTGGAATGTAAACACCAGGCAGAAAAAGAGACTATTTAAGTTGGAAACTGAGTCTGTTCTATTGCAGTAGAGTATTTCTGAAAATAGCATTCTGATCAGAATAGTGGGGATAAAAGAATATTTGGGTTTTTTTGTGTGTGTTTTGTTTTAATTTAAATTCAGTAACTTTCATAAAAAGGGCAATATGGTATAGTGCATCCAACAGGAAAAGATGGGAATTCATATCAACCGTTATGTAGGTGGACTGTGGGATTTTTTTTCTTCTTTTTTTTTTTTTCCCCTTTTCCTGCAATATTACTGTTAACAACTGCTGCCAGCAGTATGTTGGACGTGAGTCACTAATAGTCTTGGAATGGACTGCTGAAAAAGCTGCTTGAAACTAGATGGCATCAATCTAAGAGTAACTTCATACTTTTTAATAGTTTATGCAGCCTTCTTAATATGCGGTATATTGTTGACGGAGCTGTTGGCTATACGTTTCTTTGCTCTTTATC
Source organism: Burhinus bistriatus (assembly GCA_013397275.1). Lineage (NCBI taxonomy): Eukaryota > Metazoa > Chordata > Aves > Charadriiformes > Burhinidae > Burhinus > Burhinus bistriatus. Next base: position 187,039 of record VYXH01008340.1, on the reverse strand, counting down.
CCCAATAAACATTTCAGAAAAGTCATCCTTGAAAAGTCCTGCTGAGGTAAGTTGAAGTGGATGTGCAACAAAAGTGAATTTTGACCATTTTTTTTTCTGCTCTCCAATTAATACGACTTATTTTAATGTAATGATGTCTGTCTTTATTTTCCACTGCTTATGATTTGTAAATGAACTTATCTTTTTGTTTTGCAATTTCAAACAGGTTTTGTTTGGTGGTTTTGGGTTTTTTTTGTGTTTTGTTTTTTTTTTTTTTTAAGGCCATAAATTGTGGATCCTGTTTCCTTGACATTACTGCCACTATTCTAGTTGATTTCAGTTGGTGCGGATCAAGTCCTTCAGGCTTCTGAAAGTTTTAGAGTTTCTATGTGTTTGATCTTGATGTAATGAAATTTATCACTGTATCTTTTTTGGTATATATTAGCAAAGACTCTGATTGAAGGTACAGAGTGGAGTAAAGGATATATAACCTTAACTTAAAAGAATATGATACGCACTGAAGTGAAACCTCAGGAAAAGTGGTGTCTTAAAAAATTAACTTTTAAAGAAATAAAAAATTTGAAAGCATAGCAATGCATAATTAAGGCCAATTGTGTACCTCATTATCTCTGCATAGTGATACCAATATCAGATTTGTGCCACTTAGTAACAGCAGCTTTGTTATGTATTTTCTTTTTCAGATTCACTGTTAAGGGTCTCTCCCTTTCCCTTTGATACTTCAGAATTTATTTAACCAATTAAGAAAAGTGGAATTTAAACATGAATTTTCAGATACAGCCAAGGCTGCTGAAACAGGAGATTCTTTGAGAACATGTCATATTGATGTATTTGTTTCATATTTAGTGTCTGCAATTATAAAAATAATCTTTTTACTAGCCTTTATTTTGCCTGATCAGATCTATGTAACTCTGCCATGTTTTGGCAGACTATAGCGCATTAAAAGCTTTAGAAAGTAAGTTTAAAATCTAAATGCAGAGAGGTAACCATGACTGAATTACTCTCCTGGGAGGAAAATGCTCTTAGAGTGCCTATTGAAATCAGCATTATCATTTCAATACATGTCAAATACGAGTCATTTCCTAGTTTAGGCAAAATTTCTTTATAAATCTTTAAATCTTGCAGTTCTTTCAAGAAAAGGTTAAAGTACTTATGATTTAATGAGACCGCTTTACATCATAACTGTTTGACTATCGAGAGAAAACTTGTCCTTTCCAATTTGTGAAATCCTTTTATTTCCTGCACAAGTTTTTGAGTACTTTAAAATTTATATTAAAAGCAAAGAACCTGACGCTTAAAAGCAGGGAGAAAAACATTTACTCTTTACACTCTCTGTGTATGTATTACTAAGTACAAGGTATTATAAACTGTGTATTCCCCAAGTTTAGTAAGGACATGAGAAAGCAAGGAAGCATATTAATTTAACAAATCTCCTGTTTGAAGTCATGGCTTACTATCTATTAGGAGTACTTTGTCAGTCCTATGAAGGGGAGGGGAGAGTTAGCATCAATTCTGCATATTAGAGCTTCTTGTCTATTAATTGCAATTATGTGTTGAAAATATTTAGGAGGATGCAGTCTGTCCGTATGTTTGGTGCTATGCTCGCAACAGACAGCAGAAATAAAACACGTTGTAGTCTGTATAATATATTTGAGTGTCTGTTTAGAGAACTGTTCATAGAAACAACGAGCATAGCTGTCTTGGCAGCTGGTTCATCATTTAATCTACTATGGTTGCAGGCCATTCAGATACTGCTGCTGAACTTGCAGCCTTGCGGTCCTTTGATATTAGTAACTTGCTGTCCTGGATCCAGAAGTCCTGCTGTGGTGCTTGCCTCTTCTTCTCCTGTTCCATGGGTACTAGGATGTCAACTTTCTGTTGATTTGAAAGCTCTTTGTTGTTATCAGTTCAGCTTCTTGGGAAACTGGGATATTTCCTAGATGCCTCTATCTTCTCTTCACTTACATCCTCTCTTAAACTACTTCCTTTCTTGCCTGAATATGAGTTCAGACAAGGTCTGGCATATTTGCAGATTTAGATTTACAGTCTAACGGCTACCTGGGAACACAAGGCAAGGAACTTCATCTACGCCAAGATCTTAATTTCAGAGAATGCCGAAAATACAGGTTTTGTCAATGCCATCTTGACTACACTTCTGGAAATTGCGAATGTTTTTTCAATGGCAAATGCAAATCCCACTGAAGTCTGCCCAGACTCTATATTATATACAGTAGGAATGGAACTGAGCCTTTGCATTACCAATGCTGAGAGGAGGTAGTATTGAATGGTTTGCAGAAGCTATGCCTGATTTGTCTTGAGAGTTTCCGATGAGATTTGAAATCCATCGAGTTTCAATTTGTTTAACAAGTAGTTTGTTTCCTTATACAAAAATACATGGCAGCCAATTAAATTGTATTTTTAATAATGGAAGCACTATGTTATGAACAATTTGCCTTTTTTTTTTCCCCCCTAGTCTCAAATCTTTAAACGTCCTGCAATTCTTAGGTTGTATTTTTGGTGTCTGGTGCATTTTTTTTTAATTTAATTTTTAATTTTTAGATAAAAATGAGTAAGGTAGAGATGAATAATGATCTGTGGTAATCTAGAATTGGGGGGGATGGGGTGTTTTGTTCTTTTTTTAAATTAGAAAATAGTTTTCAGTCTTCTAATCATATCATGATTTTTTCAGGATAATTAATAGCTGTGAATCAAACTTCTAGTGGCCTTTGTAATATGCAATACATCTATTTCTGTCATGTATATTTACAGTACATAAAATATCACTTTGTAAGGCTATTTTTTGTTGGGAAAAAATGTTATTTAATATTGTGGTGGCATATGACTCTAAAAGGTATGTCATACCATAGGGAACTAGCTTGCCTACTTCTTCAAGGAGAATGTTTTGAAAGGTAAAGAAAAAAAGGCATTCTTCAAGTGTTCTAATTCAATGTTAAGAATAATGGTAAAAATTACATAGCTGGATTTAGAAGAACTGAGAGAAAGAGGTGTGTACTGTTTAACAGCATCCTGTGGATTAAATCGTGGTCATTGGAATCAACTATTTTCAGATTGCTAGAAATCTGGAGTCCTACTGGGAGCAACGTAAGCAAAAAAATATTGTTTAAACTAGATAGCCCTTGATTCTGAACTAATCTCTTAAATACATGTTTATGTACACCACTTTTAAGTGGCTTCCCAGATATATAGTGCTTGGTGTAACATTAGGTATGTTTCTGCAGCTGTGTGACTGCTCTTCCATTTGTATGTTTGTGTGCCCTTGAGTTGTGTAGGGAGCAAACTTTGAGAGACTGAAAGTAGCTGTGTGTACTTCATATGGTCGCTGGTGTAAAACATAAAGGTGACACACAGGGTACATCTACATCATTGGTTTTGCGTATGGGAAGAGTTGTTTTTGATACAGGCTTGCCTTCTGTCTGTTTGAAGTCTTATGTTATTGAAGAGCACTGCTGATATGCTTGAATTTTATTCATTTCTGGGGAGACCAAGCTTGAAATTGTACACTGGAGTATCACCATTTAAAGCACACCATTTGTAATGTGGGCAGAAGGTCCTCCAGCAGGTAGTTCTTGGCACGCACAGTGTGTGAGCAGAAAACTGGGACCTGGTTTGAACTTCTTTGCTGGTAAAGATGGATCACATATATTGAACCATTATCCTGACCTCTTTATGCTGTGCCAGTTGCACAGTAGATGTTTTCACAAGATACTTGAAGCGTTTTTGGTAAGAGTCTAAAAACTTAATGAGTACAGCCAAATAGACCAGCTTCTGCTTTTCCTGGTTATTTAAATAACAAGTAATTGCTATATTTGGTTCAGATTTCTGTAGCTTAAAGACAAGAGACTTAAGTCAGAAGTCTGATCAAGAAATGGAAGATGAAACTTTCAGGTTTTCCTCTGTGAAACCTCCATTATTTATGTGTGAACTCTCATGTACATCTTGCACTATAACCTGTGCATGCAGCAAATGGAAGGTGAAATAAATTACATGTGTAAATCGTGTACAATGCAAAAACCATATGTGCTGGTGGTAATCCACAGGAGGAATCTTCTGTTAAGTCTTCATGTATCATTTTCTCATGGAAGCAAAGAATATTTCTTGGCACTGAACAACTTGTCAGCTTGGCTGGAAAGTAGTAAGTTCTGGGATGGAAGAGGGGGAAGAACACGTCCTGCCCATGTATCTCATTCCAATACCTCAGCTCAATAATGCCTTAATTTTTGCATTGTTTAAGAACTGCTGTGTTGGCTTGACAGTCTGTCTAGATACTCTTGTCTTTGAGTATGAAAGAAGAGTAGATGCACAGAAACAACTTTCTTTTAGATACATCACTGACCTGTTTTCTGACAATCAGTGTTTTTGAAGCTTCTTAGTCTAGACTCTATTGAATAGCCACCAACTGACCTATTTTTAGTTTAGTAGTCTAGTTCTTTTTTTATTTGTGTTTTGGTATTGCTAGTATCTTGTGGCAATGAGTTCCTCATGCAATTATGGCTGTATGAAATTGTTCTTTATTTTAAATCTTCTGGCTGCTGATTCATTTTTGCCAGTTTCTTTTGTCAGTTGCTTTCTATTTATCATTCTCATGCTATTTGATATTTTGGTTATAGAATTTGATCGCGTGTTATAATTGTTTATAAGCTGGATCTCTCCTTATATTGAAACCATTATGCAGTTTGGTCATCCTCGCTGATCTTTTCTAAACTTTTGGGGTTCTACTATTACAATTTGGGGGATACAAGGGTCAGAACTCCACTTGTTATTCGAGATACTTTCCACCATAAATTTATAAACAATGAAGTTTTGTGGTTTTGTTCTTCATTTCTTTCCCAATAAGGAATATGTTTCCTCTTTGCCATTGAGCATTTTGCTCATTAGTGGATGACTATCTACAGTAACTCCAAGACCACTTTTTCTGAGCAGTGATGCTTCAGAACTTAATGTTAAGAATATTTTTCTTATGTCTGCTACCTTGTGGTTAACACATTTAGTCTGCTACTTTATTGCCTGTTCCTTAACAATTTTGAGATCCTTTTGTAACTTTGAAGTAAGCTTTGACTTTTACTGTCTGGAAGTATTAACTACATCCTTTTTCACCTCATTAACCACTGTTTTCAAGCCTATACAAAATGTTAAATAGCAGAGATTGTTGGAGTTACCTACTGATAAACTTCTGCCTGTGTGAAATGTGGCTATTTAATCTCTACTGAGTTTGAAGCCTTTCTGGAAAGCCAGTACGTTATATTGGTCAGTTCTTCCTTATCTGCATGCATCTTAACTGCTTCAAAGAACTCGAAGTTGGATCTTGATTTCCTTCCACAAAAGCCACGTTGCCTTTTCCAGTATACAATATTTATCCATGTGCTTTTCCAACCAATTCACCCTGTATAGACTTGATTTGATGGATTAACAGAATAATTGCCTCAAGACCTGGTCACGGATCATGTCTATAATTTTAATTTCTGCGTTGTTCTTTGATCTGTGCAGGGCTAATTGAAAATTGTATTTTCTGTTTCTGCTGCTTTTCTGATCGCCCATTGAATCTGAAGGTGCTGCTTTTTCTTTTTTATTTAAAAAAAAAAAAAAAAAGGGCTGGAACACCAGCTTCTGTAGCATGTTTTAATACCATTAGCTCATTCACCGTATAAAAATTTGAACTTTTTCAGTGGTATGATCTATGTAATTCCTGACATTCAGGTTCAAACATCTTACGCTTTGGATTTCAAAGATAGGCATATTTTGTCACAGTGTACATGCATGCTTAGCTAGGAATTTTTTTTTTTTAGATACTTTAAAGTTATTTTTTCCCCAAACTTGTTTGGTTTCTTTCCTAATTTGATAAACAAGTAAACTGGTCCTACTTGGGTGTAGGAGAAGCTTACCCTTCTTTGATTCTATCTATTCCAGAAAAGTGTCCCAATTCCGAACTGACCTAAATATTTTTTTCCATGCACTGCTTGTTTGGTTGTGTACAGACTCATGCAACCTTGCTTGTCTGACCCTTTGTGATACCGCCAGCATTTCAAAGAACGGCACTGGGTTTGATCTTCTGCCTCTTGAATTAAAGCCAAACTATTTTCCTCTTGAACCTCTCCTCTCTCCTTTCTGGTGGCATTTAGGTTTACCATTGCTATTGGCTGTGATTGTAGATGGCGTATGCATCTTGTGAGGTTCATCGCTATTGCACCTGTAGGCAAATCAGCATGTAATATTCATTGGCATCATAGATTAAACTATAATATTGCTCCTAATCTGACATTTCAGAAATGCAAGCTTCTGTTTCTTTCCAGTGAAATTCCTACCCTGAAATTTTATCCTCAGTACAGGATGAAGAGGCAGATAACATTCTATAAGCAGCTGGGAGACGTCTCATGATCACTAGCCCTTGTCCTCATGAGGGACTTCAATTTAGCAGATGTCTGCTGGGAATACAATACAGCTGAGAGGGAACAGTCTAGGAGGTTCCTGGAGTGCGTTGAGGGTAACTTCCTGACACAGCTGGTGAGAGAGCCAACTAGGGAAGGCACCCTGCTGGATCTGTTGTTTGTGAACAGAGTAGGACTTGTGAGGGATGTGATGGGTGGAGGCCATCTTGGGCATAGTGATCATGAAATGATGGAGTTTTCAATTCTTGGAGAAGCAAGGAGGGGGGTCAGCAGAACTGCCACCTTGGACTCCTGGAGGGCAGACTTTGGTCTGGTTGACAGAGTCCCTTGAGAGGCAGTCCTTAAGGGCAAAGGAGTCCAGGAAGGCAGGACATTTTTCAGGAAGAAGGTCTTAAAGGCACAGGAGCTGGCCGTCCCCATGTGCCAAAAAATGAGCCGTTGGGGAAAAAGACCAGCCTGGCTGAACAGAGAGCTATGGTCACAACTCGGGGAAAAAAGGAGAGTTTATGGCCTTTGGAAGAAAGGGCAGGCCTCTCATGAGGACTACAAAGGTGTTGTGAGGCTATGCAGGGAGAAAATCAGAAAAGCCAAAGCCCAACTAGAACTTAATCTGGCTTCTCCTGTTAATGACAACAAAAAATGTTTCTATAAATACATTAGCAATAAAAGAAGGACTAAGGATAATCCCCATCCTTTATTAGATGGGGGGGGAACATAGTGAAGGATAAGGAAAAGGCTGAACTTAATGCCGCCTTTGTTCATGAAAGTGTTCATGAAAGGGAGGTCCTGCTTGACAAACCTGATCTCCTTCTGTGACAAGGTGACCCGCTTAATGGATGAGGGAAAGGCTGTGGATGTTGTTTANCAACATCCTGGCTTGTATTAGAAATGGTGTGGCCAGCGGGACTAGGGAAGTGATTGTTCCCCTGCACTCAGCGCTGGTGAGGCTGCACCTCGAATACTGTGTTCACTTTTGGGCCCCTCCCTGGAAGAAAGACATTGAGGTGCTGGAGCGTGTCCAGAGAAAGTCAACAAAGCTGGTGAGGGGTCCAGAGCACAGGAGAAAAGGAGGCTGAGGGGAGACCTTATGCTCTCTACAACTGCCTGAAAGCAGATTGTAGCGAGATGGGGGTTGGTCCCTTCTCCCAAGTAACAAGTGATAGGTCAAGAGGAAATGGCCTCAAGTTGTGCCAGGGGAGGTTTAGGATGGATATTAGGAAAATTTTTTTCACCGAAAGGGTTATCAAGCATTGGAACAGGCTGCCCAGGGAAGTGGTGGAATCACAATCCCTGGAGGTATTTAAAAGATGAGTAGATGTGGTGCTTAGGGACATGGTTTAGTGGTGGTTTTGGCAGTGCTAGATTAGTGGTTGGACTCAATGGTCTTAAAGGTCCCTTCCAACCAAGATGATTCTGTGATTCTGTACTCATATATATGCCTTTCTCTTTCTAGCTTGATGGCCATCTCCCATGGGACTTTTCTGGTTCTTGGAGTCAGGACTGGTCAACAGAAAAAGTCTCTCATCTCTGAGATTCTCTAGGTGGCCTGCTTGATAATCTGTCTTGATACTCTTGGTACCTGCTTGATACTCTGTCTTTTCAAGTTAGTATGTACTTGTGCCTTATGTGTGTACCTCTTGTCTGTAAGGCAGGTAATCATGTATGTAACAGGTCGGTAAACTGGATTACCACTCTTCTGCTGGACTTCCAAGTGCATTTTATTATATTTGAAGGGCTTTTATCCTTTTCCTTAAAGTGTGTTTATTGGCATCCTCATCTTTGCTGTTGATTGGTAATCTCCCTGGCCTGTCCATGCCTTAACTCAAGGCCTGTATACTGAAGTGCACAGGAAACCACTAGGAACTTTCTGAGCAGCCTCCCCTGGTCCTCTCCTGGCCCACCTTCAACAAAATGTGGTTGAGGGAGCTGCTGCATAAACTTTTTCCTATAGCTTTTCCAAAAATAAGCTACCAACAATAAGCTACCAAAACATAGTCCTCCTAAGTCAGGTTTGGTCTGTGTTCAGTTAACAGCATAGTTTGGATCTATTGCAAAAGTTTGCTGGTTAAGATGCTTATTAACTCTGGAGAAAAACAGTTGTTATGAAAAAATGAAAACTGAGGCTTACAATGAATTGCCATCAAAAAGAGTGTAGGAGAGTTACAGTACAAAGGAATAGTTGAATGACCATTTCTAAAGGACTTTGTGATGGAAGGAAGAAAGCAGGGCACAGAGGAGGAGGGAAGTAGGTTGTTGGGAGGAATATGAAAGGAATCAAAGGCAGAATTTTGTGAATCCTTGACCATGAAGAGAAACTAAGCCTTGAAAGAAAAGATGAGACTTTATTTGCAAAAATCCCTTAACTGGATACATGGAACTCTTGTGGCAAGGCAGAGGGCAAGAATAATTGCTTTCTTCTTATTTAAATCATCACAAAAAGAGACAGAGGGATATATTTTCAACCTTCTAGTCCCAGCAGAGCTGTTCAGCTGTTGTAGAACCAATGTATTCTTGCATTAAATTTGGAAATGACTTACAAGTCCTAGTACTGAGCAGTGCAAAGTGGTGCAAAATTCTTCATATATAATCAATTCAAAAGACTAGAATTTAATCTACAGCTGATAGCGTAATACAGGGTTAATAATTGTACATTAGTAACAGCTCCCTTCATTTGTGTGGGTATCTGCTTATTCTTTGACTAGTGAACAACAGAGACTTTATTCAGAAGGGATGTTTCATTTGACATCTACATCTCATCCCTAATTTACATGATTACAAGTAGTTCAGGAAAATTCAGAATCAGTTGTTGTGCTGTATTTTAAATGGAGGGGGCAGAGGGAAAATGTGCATTGTTATGACATTATCTAAAATGTACTTTCAGACCTTTTGTTTCAATTAATTTTGGCAAGTCTATTTTATGTAACTGTTTTAGCTGCTAAAAAGCAGCTTGTTGAATCCTTAATACTTGTCTCCTTTCATGTTACTATAGTGATCATTGGATCTTGGATCTGATTTGTTCTGGGACTCGAGGAAAATAGAGTCATTATGCAGCAAGGAAGCAATTGTTCTCCATGTATTTTCCGATCTGATGACTAGGATCCTCTTACTATGTTTTATTGTTTGGAACTCATTTGCAGCACAAGAGTCACTTGTTAAACCTTTCCAAGTAAAAAGAACAGAGATTGACCAATGGTTAAAATAGTAGTTAGAGCAAAGCTTATTTGTTAATTACTTTAGTTTTTAACAGAATCTGTATTTACAGTCCTGAACTCTTGGGTTCTCTCTGCCACTCCCCTGCCCAGATATGTTTGTTCTGTCCTGAGGCATCAGTAATAGATTGACAGAGCTCTACTGACACAGGCGATAAAGAATATTTTTCATTGGTACAGTGCTGGTTGGGGTGGAAAGTGGCAGAGCTGTAGTTAACCATTTTAATATTATAATATGAATATTAATATATTCATACTACTGAAATACTAGTGAAGTACTTGCCAACAAAAGATTAAATTAAAATTGCAGTCCATAATTGGAATGCATACTCTGTGGCAGAAGGATTACTAATCTCTCATTCAACTATTTATTTTAAAACAATGTTTGCTTATTTAAATACTAATTCTTTAAAAATACAGACAATTTCAAAAACTGTCTCTTTTCACATTGATCTTTCTTTGTCTTCAGCCTTGTTTATCAGATAATTGGCAGTGTGGGTTATATCACTCAGTTTTTAACACACTACTAAATTTACCCTTGTCCAAAACGTTAATGATGTACATGATTCTTATTTTGGATCCTTCTGCTTGCTGTTACTTGCATTTTTGCATCTTGAAGGCTTTATTCATGAAATAGCTATTGGTTTGTCTTAAGCCTGTAAACCACCTTATGGATCGGTCTGCATTCCAGGTCCTTTTTTATTTCACTGTTTGGGGTCAAATTTGTATTAATACATGGCTTGTTCTTGAACAGACAGTTAATTGGTTCAGGAGCATGCCAGGGTTCCATGTTTTTCTTCCCCTTCCCCCTCCTCACCTCTTTTTTTTTTTTTAATTTTTTTTTTTTTTAATTTATGTTGTTCTTCAGGGAATTCAAGCTGAACTAGTGGATCTATGAACAAAAAGAAAGACTTGGATTGAAGGAAAACCATTTCCCATTGAGAAGGGATTAACATTTTAGGAGATAGTGAAAAAGAAAAGTAAAGAAGGGCAAAAAGGAAAGCTAAATATCTTTTATACAAATGCTAGGAGCATATGTAATAAGACTGCTGAATTGGAGTGACATGTTTTCAAGGATAAGAAAGATATTATTGGAATAAGAGAGACAACCAGGAAAATGAAGGGGGATTTAAAATGCCAAGATACACAGTTTTAGTGAAGGGAGAGCTAATATAAAGCTGGAAGAGATGTAGCAATATTGCTGAGGGATGATACTCAATCTGCAGTAGGAAACACCCNTCAACATTGAGCTTTGCAGTATTTTCCTTTGGGACTGAGGAGCCCCCCTTTTTTTTTTTCTTGTTTTTTTTTTTTTTTTTTTTTTTTCAACTAAGTTCAGTGGTTTGCATACAAGGTAAGGACAATTTAATGTAGTTGTGATTTTTGGATGTTGCAATAGACTTGCAGGTGGTCAGAAAAAAAGCCCAAGCAATAAAAATATTTAAGACATAAACCGGGTCCCTAAGAAAACCAGAACTTTGATTTGAAGAATGCTGGAGTATTGAGGAGGAGACAGTAGGAAGAGAGATTGTTGGAGATCAGTTAGGATATTGACTCTGTTAAAACAACAAATGAGAGCATGTTTCCACTATTGCTGTAAGATTGTTGCCTTTATACTGTTACTGAAACAGTATAGAATATTATCACTGTTATCCTGGAAAGATTACAAATATAAATCTATATATGGAGATAAGAAATGAAATCATATGATCATAAAATCATGAAATTTGAAATGGTTGTGGGATGAGGGTATGTGCTAGACAGAGGAAGCAGCCCTAAAGTTATTGATTTTAACAAAGCTAACTTTGAAGGAAAGCAAAATACTCCTGGGATTTTTGCCTGCAATCCTGTGATGAATGGGAAATCCACTCCACACAAGTAGAGAGTACATAGTGTATAAAACATGTAGAGAGGCTGCAATTAAAATTCATCCCAGTTAAGTCAAGAAAAAGGAAAGGCCGATATGGGCCTGAGGCAAAAGAAGGAAAGGCAAAGAGACAACTTGCCCCTCCCGACCTTATGCTTTTTCCTTCCCCTTCGCTGTTCTTTACCATTTCTTCTACTGTCCCTTTATCCTCTCCAACCCTTCTGTTTTAAGATGGTTCTGTCACTGTGGTTCCCTGATGAGGTTTCTTCCTCAAGTCTCTGTTTTTTGTACACTGGATTTCTCAGAGCATGGGCATAACTGTTCAGAGTGCTCATAATGTGGGTGTGAATCTCCCTCCTCCTCCCCCCCC
>VYXH01008340.1:134407-175181 GCA_013397275.1 Burhinus bistriatus | reverse complement strand
CCCCCCCCCCCCCCCCAAATACTTACACTGTGCATCCGCTTAAACATGGTTGCAAGCTGTATGTAGTCAACATATTTTCTCTTCCCCAACTTCCTTTATATGATCGTGGCTCTGGGATGATTTCAGCTCACTGTATGGTGAGGGAAGGAATGAGGGAGGCAGCAGGAGCTGGGGAGGGCAAGCAAGTGGGTATGTAACTCATGTAGACAGTGGGGCTACATGAGAATTTTTAGAAAAAGGCACTGTGCTGCATTCGAGCATCTAGCACTGAAATAGCAGGAGTTCTCTGAGAGAGAAGGGTCAAACAAGCACATAGATGGTTGCAGGTGGTGTTCCTTTGTTCTGTGCAAAGTTAGGACACAAATCGGGTCTTCTTTTGGGACCCAGTATGCAAGATGCTTTGTTGTCCAACTTCCCACATACACACATTATCAGACATCTTGTTTCAAGGTATAAAGAACAGCTGTGAAGAAGAAAGTAAATTTAACATATTTGAGGTCTGAATCTTGGCAGGTCTAAAATGGCATTGCTGAAGCTGAAGGCAGTTTATAGTAGCTGAAGATATGGCCCGTAACTAAAGCAAACAGTTTGAACAAATTTTGATTTGACATTTTATTTTTAAGAGGTGAACAAAGATGGTAATGGCAAAAGTGGTTTTCAGAGAGAGATTTAATGGGACAGTGATGAAAGATCGAGTGGTCTTTTTCTGTCAGTCAATCTGTATTCTCTCTTTTTCTTTTTTAAGTCACAGTGATTTGTTAACTGCAGAAATTTGCAACAGGCAGAGAGGATGACCATGTGGTCTTATGGCACCCAGCTGATGACCAGTTTTTGAAGATGGTATAAGGGATCATAAAGTTTAATTTCATGTGTATTATGATGATAGTTGCATCTATATTTAAAGCTTTCTGTCACTGAAGCACTCTTGGTGTTGTCAGATGTCTATTGGACTGGATGAGCTGTAACTTCTTGCAATTGAATGTCAATAAGACCAAAGCAATTTTGGTTGATTCATAGCACCAGCTTAAGCATATTCACTTGCACAGATTACATTTGACAGATAGTTACCTTCAGCTGAACTCTGTGGTTAGAAGCCTTGGTATACTCTTGACAGTGAGCTTAGAGCTGATGCCTTATGTTTATTTCATATCCTGTTTTTGCCTTCCTAATACTGCATGTGTATGTCTACATTTAAATAAATTCACAGCTGAAGTACTAGTCAGTCTACTTGTTATCTCTGGACAGAATGTTGTGATGAGTCAATTTCAGTATTGAAAAAATGGTGTTTTTTTCCCGTTTAGGCAGTTTTAATTTCAAAAGCCATCTAATCTAGGATTTTTTTATCAGGAACTATGGGAAAAGCATCTATCAAAGTCTAATAACAAGAGTAAAAGAAAGAAAAAAGTAGAGAATAAAACCAAAGATGAAAAAGTATTATTGCTTTTGGAATGTTTTCCCGGTGTTCTACCAGTTTGCTGGCCTGCAGGAAAATATATTCAACAGACACATTCTTACCCTGTTGTATTAGTGAAAGTTAAAATCCTCTGGATTCTGCAACAAGATTGTACACAGTGTCATCAAATATGGACGTGTGTGCACATCCCCTATGAATCTTTTAAAGAAAGGCATCTTTCCAGGTCTTTTCTTGTAATGGTCCTAAAATAGTCTGGGTTAAAATACAGTTTAATTCACTGATTCGTTTAATTGATCCTGCTTTTGGTGAGCTTACGTATATTGAAACTTCATTTGGAGCATACTGAAAAGAATTATACTTCTGAATTATTTCAAACCATTCCCCTGTGCCTAGTCATCTTAAAGCAGCATCCTAATTTTGAAGAAAAATTCAGTGATTTAATGCCAAATAGCTTGGCGTATACTGTTTCCACTCACTCACAACTTCAGTTCCTGTTTTTAAAGGCTGAAGGTGATCTTCCTGTAGTGCTTAAGGAGGATATAAAAGGGAGGTTTTGGAGTTTTTACTTCCTTTTCTCAGTGAAGAATAGGAATGCAGCATCCTTGAATTCTGATATGATCAAACTAAAAATAAAATACTTAAAAAATTAAAACACTTTTAGTTGCACATTTCAGCTAGACTGGCATGCTCTGGTGAGAGGGCAGAGTCGACTATATTTTTGGCTACTGTTAGATAATGAATCTCAGCCTAGAAATAGGTTGGCATGGCTTCCTTCTAAAAATGACAGAATGGTTGGGGAGTAAAGAAATCTCCCCTAACCATAAATGCTAAGGTAAGCACTTTCTTTTTTAAAATCATCGTAATAAAGTCCCTGACCATGCTGTTACTTAAGTCAATGATTGCAATGCCCCAAGCCCTCTTTGTTTTCTTCCTGTAAAATGCTCTTTGGTCTGAGAACCAAAGATATGTGAAAAGCATAACATTGAAACCTTCATAGATGCCAGGGTTGCAGCTTGCCTCTGTCGTCTTGTGGTCTTTTCCTTCAAGCTTGCAGCCAAGTTGCTTCAAAAGCTTGAAATGCAGGTTTGGGTTTACTCAGAGGTGCAGAGTTCTTATAGCATATAAACCTCATTTTTTGCCATGTGAGGGAAGTATAGGATTTGAATATGGAAACACAGGAATTCAGAAATGTGAGTAAAGTAATTTAATAATAACAGGTAAAACAAATTTTATTATGTGCATATCTTTTACATTTGCTATAAGATAATGGGCAAACAGTCTACAACCAGCACTGAAGATGTTAAGTAATTGTAATGGCTATATAAGGTAGTACTCCTTTTCTGCTGTACTTGGTAAGAAAGAGAAATGCATCTGAAATCGAGACAGGGTTCTAGCTGAAGCAGCACCAAGCTCACTGGCAAACTGATCAGGAAGTTCTTTTCCTGGTATAGAAGGTGCCATTCGTGTGTCAAGTGTTATGTAGATAAATTATCTGAGCTGGCTTGTCCTCCTGGATATTATTCTTTCATTTTCACACCCGTCCCTCCCCCCCATCCCCTTGTCCCTATTAACGTGGTTATTAGCATCTTTTTTGGTCTGTTTGAGAACAAGATCCCAGACAAATTCCTCCTGACATATTCTTGTTCTCGTATGTTTGCTACATAAATTCATTATCTCTTGCCAAGCTTTAGATCTGCCAAGTTCCCTCTGTGTTGTCTCAATTTTCATCCCAAATAAAAAAATTCAAATGCAAAGAGCAAAAGACTAAAAGTGAACTCTTTTTATCTTAGGGTTGTAAGCTTTGTCTCTGAGAGGGGGAAAAATAAAAAAAAGAGGATTTTGATGTGTGTAAGACGTGCCCAAACATCCCTAGCAATAATGTCATCACTGCCAAAATGTACAAATGTACACTACAAAAATGTATGATAGTGCTTATTCCTGAATTATCCATTCAGCTAAGGTTCTAAATTTGGATTAGGCTGCACGTGGTATGTTGTAAGGAGAGATAAGCAATATAAGACTGTACAAGCAGCCTGTGCACCAGTGCTGGTGAGTAATGTGTGGAGTAGAAGGTGGTTGAGTGTGACGTGGAATCGTGATGCATCTGCAGAGGTTAAGCTGTGGAAGCTACCATGCCTCCTTATTTCTAAAGCAGTCATAAGGTGGCTGACAGAGATTGCCTGAAGGCTTGGGAGAGTGGAGTAATTTTGGGATAAATGGTTTATTTTGTTCCCTGTTTTTATTAATATTTGAGAAAAATAGTCCTTGGGGGCATGGAATCTGCTCCCACTTGTATTGACTAAATTTTTTGTGTTTTTTTTTTTTTTTTAAAAAAAAAGCTAAATGTGAATGTATTAGATTAAAAAAGGATAAATAAAAATCAGTAGAATAATGCGAAATAAGAAGAATAAGGCACAACTCGGGGTAGGAAAGGAGCCTTTGAGGTGGATGTTCAAGATGTGTAAATTCTGCAATTTATTGAGTGAAGGAAGGTGTTGAATTGTGGCAGAAAGTTGTGTGCTGTTTCTGATGCATAAATTTAGGGGCACAGAGACACCCAGATTTTTAAAAATATGTAAAATGCAGCATATTGTGGTTTGGGTGGCTAGCTCTGCTTAAATCGCAGCTGAAAGTAAACTTGAATTCATGCTAATGATTTCATCCTATTTTTTCCCCAAAATTCCAGTCGTCCACTTTGTGTTGCTTAAGTCCATATCACTGACCTTTCCTCTTTACAGAAATTCTTACAAAGGCTGTGTGGAAGCCTTTGTAACTGCAGCTTCAGCAAGATTTGCAATTATGCAAGAAAATACCGAAATACATACATGTGTGCATCTCATCTCTTTGATATGCAAAAACCCTTTACTGCATCTTTCACTAACTGTTATGCTTCTGTTCCACACCTGCTTTTGTAGAGTAGAGATGTGAATGCATATATCCCCCTGTCCCCCAGTGCTGGAATATGCTGTATATCTTTATGTGAGCAGGCAAAAAGAGCATATTTAGACAGGTTGAAGGTAAAAAAGATTTTTACGCTCAAGTTCCTGATTAGACTATTATAGCAGCATCGCTAATTCCCCTCCTTCCATCTATTGTCTTCCCTCATCTGTTGTCATCAGTGACCACTGTTGATTTGTTGACTCTATTAAAGTATTCAAGGAAGCCAGAGGCCTGTCATTTTGGTCGTAACCTTAATCTGTTTTCTCACCTTGGGAGAAAATGTGTTAATACACTGTCTGTTTCTATAGAGTGAGCTCATTGAAAAAGTTCCTGATGCAACAAATCTACAATATGTTTAGAAGAAAAAAAAGGTGTTTTTTTTCCTGAATCTTGATTATTTTAACAGATAGCAAGCTATGTTTAGATGGCAACTTTTATAAGAACCATACCAAATTAAGTGATGGTAAGCAATTGTAACAGTATGTTGTACAGTAATTTTTGAGCTAGGTGAGTCGCAACTTCTGATTTCTCATAATCTGATTCCTCGTTATTTCTGAATGATTAAGCAAATCATTTATGCTAACTTCTGATTTCATTTACATCTCTGTAAAGCCTGTGTAACTTTATTGGTTCTGGAGTTGCTTTAGCTTTTATAGCAACTAAGGGAAGGGGTCATTTCTGCCAGTTTGCTGTTCTGGAAAATAAGTGAAACATCTTTTTTTATGCCTTACAGGTAAATTGTATAGCTACCTAATTGCTCTTCATAAAGCACTTGAAAATTCTTCATATTATGTGTCACCTTCTTTATAATAATACAACTATTTCTATTTCTGAGAAACTTCTTGCTGTGCAAATAGAGCTTATTTAAAGGATGAACTAACACAGACTTGTTTGAGTTTTCTTACAGTTTACTTTCTGTTCAGTTAGTTGGAGGAGAATCTGCTTGTTTTCTTGTATTTGAGAATCAGGCTTTATATTTTAGTTGGTATTTAATTTTTAAACTTATCTTGCATTTGCAGCTAACTAAATTTGGATCTGTAACTTAAAAATTAACTTGAAAGTTGTTGGGTTTTTTTTTTTTTAAATTTTAGTTTGCAGATACCCGATATTTGGAAGAATCTTGTTCAGTGTGTGGTACGTATCATAAATCCCTGAACTGCTTCTTTTCCATCTTGTTTGAAAACAGTGGTATGTGTCCATTATGTGGTTTGGAATGTACTCCATTTCCTAGTATTTGTTTGAAGATGAATTTTTGGTCCTTGTCCTTGTTTCATATGTGTCGGTCATTCCTGCCCCTGCCATCTGAGACTTTCTTTGGTGGTATAAATAGCCGTAAGAGCTGAAGTTACAGTTGAAGCATTTCCCATCACTAAATTGGCTGGATAACTAAATAGGCCAGGGTTGGTATCATTTGGCTTGAATAACTGGAAAGGATTTTTTCTTTCATTTTTGGTGCCAGAGTTCTCTCTGTTGTGGAACTCCTCATTTATGGCCTGCAAATCTGGGAAGAAATCCATCTGGTTTCTTCATCTGTCTTGCCAGACACTGTGATCTAGTTATTAGAACAACGAATGATGAGAAGAAACTTTAAGATTAAATTTTATTTTATGGTTACTAGAAGCTATGATGCATAAGACTAAAAAGAATGCATATCTAACCAGTAGAAGAGATTAATGTTGTCCTGAAATAACTCCCCTTAATTTATCTGTAATATTTGAATATTTTTTATTATATTTTAATTTTTTCCCCCCGTGCCATTAAATATTAGTATAGGAAAAATAACCTAAAGGGAAAGATTGTACTTATTAAAAAACGTGTGTGTCTTTGAAACATATAGTAATTATAAATTCTAAAATATTTGGGGAAGAGACTACTGCACCTGTTGGTTGTATGTCATTTAGTGCAGTGGAGTTTTGACCTCTGGTTAGTGATCTTGAGCTCTACTGTGATATATTTGGGTATTCTTTATTATTTTTTAATGGAACAGAAAGGATTGTTTTCCATGTCTTTCCTTCCTATCTTATTTATTAGAAATAATTTTGCACAAGGTAAGTGAGTAGTATACTTATTTTTAATGGAAAAATCTTACTGATGCAAAAAGATCATAGCATCCACTGAAGAAGAATTCACTTCATTTATTTTGTTGAAATGATGCAATTCAGTTCTACACAGAAGAGACTAAAATTGTCTCAGTTGCCTTTATATCTATATAGAGGACATTTTGATGGCAGGATGATTAACGTGTGTAACGAAAAAGTGTATGTTGCTTAAATGCGCCAGATATCACGCATGTATGTTGCTATGTAATATATGCACGTGTTATTACCTGAAAGCCAAAACTTTGTAGATTGGCATCTCAGAAGTCTCCCAGATTTGCATTGGCTTGGAAGATGCCATAACAGCTCAAAAAAGTGGAATCAGTATAACTGTTTCTTTTACTTGATACCCAAAATGTCTTCTGCCTCTGTGTTAATGAAGAGGAGTATTAGGCTTTTTTTAAAAATCATACTGATAATTTTTATTGAAATACTAAATATTTTTATTATACCTGTTATACTGTTTATTAATACCTGTTATAGTGTTTATTTATTTATACATTTATTATACTATTATACATTATACCTGTAGATAACACTACAGTTCAAGGCTTAAAAGGAAAAAGAGAGAGAAAGGAAAACCCCATCACATTCTTGAATCAGTCTGTACAGTATATGGCATTGGGAAGAACAAGTTTTTGTGTACAAGAAACAGCTACACAAATTCATGCAAGAGAAATCCATGGAAGTTAGTAAATATATGGAAACCATGGCTGGCTGATGAAGTCTCTGAGCTGCCAGTGGCTTGAGGTTCAAAAAGTATTTGAGAGCAGTATCGTACGTACTTACCGTGCTCCTATATACTCCCCTGCTTCTGCTTTTTGCCATAGTTAGTCCCTCGGTCTGAGCCAGTACAACTCCTCGGAAGTACAGTGTTTGGTTGTGATGCTTCTTTTTTGCCACACAGGTTACTGCAATACAGTGCAAGTTTTTGTTAGCAGTTAATACATGAAAATACTGGCTTTTGTTTACATGACAGCTCTGGCTGATCCAAACCAAGTGGCAAAATTAATGTTAAATTTCATTGTTATGTTTTCATGGGTAGGGTCTGAGTAGTACAGATCTTTAGATGAGAAAATACAGTTGTAATGCCTCTTCTGTCCCTATCTCATTTTATAAGCAGTAGTTTATCTTTCAGTGTGTCCTCCTTCATTCTGCACTACAGTGACCCATAGGGTAGGGAATTTTTCCTAGGTAGGAAGTGGTTGGATTTGGTGTTGCTGGCTCTGGTGGGCAATTTGCTTGTGACGGAGGACCATAAGAGCTTCGTTTGGGATGCACTGAAGCAACTTGCCTGTCAGCTCCTTGGCCTAGCACCTCTTGTCTTTGAAACTCTTCTGGATTGTGACAAGAATGCTATTAGAGGAAAGATTGTGGATATCTTTCACCATCTCAGTTCACCATCAAATGGATTTTCCATTGCTTGGAACTGGTATTAGGCTCTGCATTGGCAGAGGCTAATGTAGTTGCAGAGTGAATTTATCTTAGTAACTAATCCTTGCCACCTCCCTGTAAGGTGATTTGCTAAGTATTTGACAGATGGGGATGCACAAGAGGGAGAGATGGCTTCAGAGCTGGGATTAGAGCGCCGATGTCCCAGGCTTCTGGTCCTGTGGTCTGCACGACCACGAGGCCAGCCTTTCCTACCCGTCTCCTGTTACTCTCTTGGGGCAAATTCCTATAAAATGTTATTAATAAAGACAACAGGGGAATAATCCTATTGTCCTAGTCAGGAGTGAAATTCGTCTTTTATTTCTGTGGTATTGTATGCAATTTAATGCTAACGGTCAGGAGACCTTAAATAACTACATCAAACAGCTGATTCGATGCCAGCCTTCCTTCTTATTTAGCTTAGTCTAAACTGACACCAAACTTTGAGACATTCCTCTCCTCCCACAGTGGAGAGCCGTTGGGATTTTTTTTATACCACACATGGTTTCCCTCCTACATTTTCCTCCCATGTCAGATATTCATACCCCCTTTAATAACCAGCAGGGGGATCATTACATTGAGCTACTGCCAAATGCATAATGACTGCTGCCTTTGCCTTACACAGTCACTGCACTACTGATATCCAATTCAGCATTGTAAAGTGCTTAGGGCTACCTTGGGGATGTGCTATATTAAACCCAACTATTCTAAATCCTATTTAATACAAAGAGATTGGTGGGGGGGAAGGGGAGAGGGAGATTTAAAATTGTCGTTAGTCACCTGTTTTCAACAAGTAAAAATACCTGGTCATTTAGGGCCCAACTCTGTCACTCTTAAGTCATAAATAGTCCCACTAATCTTAGTAAGGGGTGGACGATGGCAAGCACTCTGCTTACCAGTGGGGGAGGCAGAATTGGGTCCCATAGAAGCTGTGGCTCAGACGGTAAGTTTGCAAGGAGCTGATGGGGGTGAGTGTGCCCATTTCTGAATTCCGCTTACAAGTGTTTTACAGTGAAAACAGGAAAGCAGAAACATGCTTCATATCTGACTAAAAATAAAGGTACTCTTAAACTTGTAAAAGACAACATTTTTATTTGAATGATATGACAGAGCTGCCACAGGAGTGTTACCTGCTATAAAGCAAGCTTAAGAATTATTACCTTTATTAGACCAGTGACACTGAGCTTTAGCCATACATTTCTAACTTCTGTCCCTCTACAGAGACAATTTTCTTTTCTTAAATAAACTGTCATGCTAGTGTTAATATATTGTTGGCTCCTTCATACTCTGAGAATACTGCTGATATAAAACATGTATATGTTAGATTGGTAATAGTATCTTTAGTGTAGCTGACTAGAACAAATGTGTTTCCCTCATGGCTGTGCTAATGTGATAAAGGAAAATTGGCTGTTCATCAGCTTTTGGCTGGGTAAAGACAGTAGAGATGGAACCACATTCTTTTTTATGCATTAATACCACTGAGAACTTTTCACTAGTTATATTTCATGTGCAGGCATGTTGTGCGAAGATGTTGTAAAACATGAGATAATGCTACAAATAACAAAGTAGAAAAGCCTGTATCTTTTATGATGATAACAGTCAAACACCAAATGACAGTAACAGGCTGTAAAAAATGTGATGGAGAAAAAAAAATGCAATGTAACCACCATATACACATATACTTAGGCTCTTGCAAATAGGGCATCAGATGTTTAGAGGGCTTTGAATTAAAATTAAATAAAAAAACTGTTGTATTTAGGTCATTGATGTGTCAACACAAAAGATAATTTAAAATGGAGAGATGTATTTTGAGCGGTGAAACTCATATGCAATAACTTTTTGAACAAATCTCAAGGCTTAGTAATTATGATAATAGCCTTCAAATTTCCATCAGTGGAAGGGCAATAAAAATTCCTGTCTAAATTTGGGAAATATTGACTGAATCTAGAAATGGCAATAAAGCTCAGCATGCATGTGTATGTTTGAAAGTGCAGTTTAAGGAGAAAAATTCATCTGTACAATTTCATGTGAACCCTAAATAAAAAAAAAAAAATCCAGACAAACTCCTCCATCTTATTTCATATTTTCTTTCTTAAAATACTGATAGACTCATGTTTCCTGAGGCACTGATGCTGATCATCTGAGCTCAGATTTATAGATAATTGTGTCCGTTTATCTTGATCTGAAATTTGAAAGACTTTATTGGTAGAGTAGCATTGTGAGTGCTTGTATTGTGGTTTTCAAAGTAATATTTTTTTCACATTCTGGCTTTCCTCTTTGCAACAAATTATTCTGGCTTGTAAACCTTCTGTTTGTCCTTGCATGTATATTGTTCTTATGGAAGCAATTATTCCAGGTTTATTTTGTTTTTATTAGCATGGGTATCAAGACAGGCTAAAACACTCTAGTTTTATTTGGCCTCTGTAGACATGACTCACCAGGAATCTATATCTGTAAAATGAAAATAACGCTCTGTAAATTTGCAACAACAAAACGATGTTTCAAAATCTGAAGGCTAGCAAGCTCTCATGTGAAATAAGCCTTATGCAAGCTAATTATTGCTAAAATATGAGTAATTTCAGTTTTGCAAATAAATCACTTTCTGAAATAAATGAGATTGTTTATTCAGTAAACAATTCAACAGAGTTCAAAAGTTTTGAACAACTTGAACTTATTTTCTATAATTAACCTCATTAATGGGAAGCTGACTATAGCCACAATGCCTCCAGTTTTCATTTCATATGTGCCTGTATTTTTTAAATGAGAGTATTGAATTTCATAAAATGTAAGCCGGAAAGGCACTCCCATATTATTGAACTCTTTCTTATTTTATGTAACCTAAACACGAGGATTTTTAATGCAAAAAAGTACTTTGTAAAAGCTCAGTATCTTGTGACTTTGTGGACCTGGGAGAATGCCATAAAGTATTTCTATGAACGATAGCTCAAATTTAAAATGAATTGGCAGGGAAGGGAACGCTTGCAGAAAACAGTACCCCGCGGTGCTGGCTGAGTGCATATTCCTAGCCAAGTGTTCCCTTGATGTAAGGGAATTACCCACTGGGTGTAAAGCAGATGTAGCCAGTTCCTATACTGTTCCCTTCAGCCCTTGTAGAAAGAAACATGCTGGGGTTAGGGAGGCGTTTTGGATGGGTGTTAGAGGCCTGGCTGAAACGTGCTGCGTTTGGTTATCCTGAGTATGGTGGATAGTCCCTTGAGGCCTGTATGAGCTGATGTGTATGAGAAGAGCTCTGACAGCTGTAACATGTGCCCATGGCCTGAAGCGGTGATGTAGCTGTAACCAGCCTTGTACCTTGTGAAACAGACCCTTCTCCTTTTCTTCTCTTCCCCTTCACTGCCAGATCACTGTACTGTAATTTATTCTTTGATTTAACCACTGTAGAAATTTTATACTCTGTGCATCCGAGTGATGGTTTTATTAACTGGATTGCTAATGGGTGGACAGAAAAGAGGTAACTGCTTTCGGTAGGCAACAAAAATAAAGACACAGAGCAAGTAGGTTGAAGTAATGTTAATGGTTCATCAGTGACAGACGCAATATGTAGAGAAATCAAAGTGATTGCATAATGAAGCATGTGTTTGCTCCTTTACATTGATTCTATAGGTGCATCATAGCAGAATTAGTTTCTTCTTGAATGGCTGGGAAGATGACAACACACCTTTTGATTCAAGGATTCTTGTGGGAACACTTGCAGATACTGATGGTACACTGCAAATTGGACAAAGCTTCACAGGTGAATCTTGTAGTATTTGAGTGGAATGCACTGGAATATTCAAAATAAGGTGTGCATGATGAGGTTAAAGAACGTGTGAGTCATTTTATCTATATGCTTAGAAGTAATATCTTCCTGCAGGAGAAAATTCCTGTTGTGCAATTAGCTTTCTCAAAAGATTGGCTGAAAGATAGATGTTTGGTAGATGATCCTGTAGGATCATAATTTATTCTCTGTGTTACTGCATATAGGTAGGTTTTCCTGCATTCTGCAAAACATAGGTATGTAAAGTGACACATTCCATTAATTTACGATCATAGTTTTTCCTGCATAAATATATGAAACTGTTTCAGAATGGGATTGTGCATGGCCACTAGACTACACTCCTCTCCAGAGTCTGGAATAGAGATGATGATTTCTGGCTGTTCATGTTCTTCAGTTCTATCAATACTCACGTAAACCACTAGCAGAATGAGAATCCCTCAGCCTCTAGTAATGCCTGATAGCATTACTTCTTCATCTACATCTTGAATTTTATATGTACTACAGCATGACATGATCATTGCAGAACAGCTGGGGGATGTTTTGTGGCTCTTCACAAATTCTTGGCTCTGCGGATGTAAAAACACTGACTATGGCTCTTCAGGAACATGCACAATTTGAAGTTAACTTCTAAATATAACTATATGTCATTTAAACAACTTTATTGTGCTCTTGGGCAAGTAAGTCATTCTGTGCCCCATTTCTTAAAGCTTCTATTTGAAAATGTGTTTTGTTGTGATTCTGATTCTGAATACTGGATAACTAATAAATGTTTAAAAGAAAGGAATATTTTTAAATGCTTTTTATCTTTATTGTATAAATTGATAGGTACAGTTGTACCTACTGTATCTCTTCTCTAATTAGAGGTGGCACATGGACTGGCTCATTACTTCTGTCTAATGAGCCGATCCTTGTGCCACCTTTCTAATCAGAAAAGAGATAGGTACAAAATGTTCTTATAAAGTTATTATAAATCATTCTTTTTTATCAAAAAAATTAAGTCACTGCCCTCTATAGTTTTATCCAGGTCCAAGATGGTTTCATTCAGGAGGGGTAATCGTGCAAGAGAGATCTCAGAGTGCTGAATTAAAGGTGCTCCCATGCAGTGCAAAGCTGCCTTCTGCTCAGTAGATTACTTATTTATACTATATTTTCTTAGGTTTAGAGCAATTTGTTGGAAGAATGCAAGATTTTCGATTTTACCCAGTGGCACTTACAAACAGGTAAACATTTATTTTTGTAAAACAATAAGAGTGTGGTAAGAAGAAACAATAGATAACAATATGCTTATTTCGCAAAGTACAGTGCTTTTCAGATGTCTCCTTTAGAGATGTAGTTTACTGAACCTCATTGCAAAGATGACTTTTAATCTAAAAAATCCTGAGTTAAAATAAATTCAACAATTTATTGTGTTTTGCTTTTGAACCGTTGCTTAAACATAGCTAGTATATGTAGTATATATGTAGTGTAGCTCAACACTCAGTAATAAATATGTGCTTTCCTTGTTATTGTCGTCACTGTTACAACCTGACTTAGTAAGTGTTCTTGCAGACAGTAGATCCAGTTGCTAGATTTCAATGCTTATAAACTGTCAAGGTGTTATCAACTCATCATAATTCTGACATAATAGTGTGCGCTGATAAGCTTAGTCCTGCTGGATGAGGCTTGCCCAGCTTTACCAGAGCTCCATGTAAACTGTAGGGTGAGGAAGAGAGCAAGTGGGCCGAACCGGTTTAGACCACTCAAATACCAGTGATCCAAATGAAGAGGACAGACACTCTAACTGGTCAGCATGCTGGCTTTGTGGCTGTGAGCTTGGCTCCTGTGCTTAGGAGTTCCTTTCCTCTGGTTTCAGCTTACCCATGGTATCAGACATCCATGTCAGGTATTCTTGATGCTCCCCCCACCCTATGCACACACCCCTACCCCAAGGTGCTGTTGTCTTAACCGTTCATTGCTTTCTATATTAAATTATCACCATAAGCCGCCAATGACTTCACTAGCTCAGCCCACGTAGCCCTGGGCAATTTCTTTGATGTCCTCCATTCTTGAGGCCAGATTATGGTTGCCACTGCAATTTCTGTTGCCCTCCAGCTTCCCTTCCTAGCGCATTACAAAGAAATGTTACCTTTGTTATCCACCTCATGCTGGATTAATCTACTCAATTCAAGCTGGCCAGAATTAGTCAAGTCCTATTTGTCTGTGTGGTGCTTCTGGGTAGGCTACACGCAATGACACTCAGGACTGCAGACCTTAAGGCTACTTAATGATAGTCTTTCAATAAGATATAGAGCAGTTTCCTAGGAGCTCAGCTGTCCGCAGGACATTACAATGAACTGATCTCCTGTGAATCTAAAGTATTAATATGAATCTGAATTCCAAGTTATATGGAAACCATGTTGGTTGTATTCTTTCAGAGCAATGCTTGTCAAATCCTTTGAACTACAGTTTAAGTCAATGAAATGAATAAAGTTTAAAAATTGAAAGATAAGGTATTTTAGAGTGTTGTGACCTAATGATGTCTTTGTAGATGCGGTTTTATATACACAAATAACTGCATCCAAAATATTTTTCTGGGATAAACTGCGAAGGAAAGTCTTGCTTGCATACCAATTAATTTAAGTCTATGGCTATCTAAAAGGTCCTGTAACTTTGGGTACTGTGGAATTTGTAGTGGCAGCTGGCAAGTATTTATTTGCTTAATCAGTATACGAAAATTATGTTCTTACTCATAAAGTAGGAAAATGGGAAAAGCAAGAGGTTTTTAAATTTAAAAATCCAGTATCTTCTAGGTTCACAAAACCCTTCTTTTATACCAGAGGTGAGCAGATAAAGGTCTAGGTAACCTCCCCATGTAATTCATGTATCTATCTG
Organism: Burhinus bistriatus; assembly: GCA_013397275.1. Classification (NCBI taxonomy): domain Eukaryota; kingdom Metazoa; phylum Chordata; class Aves; order Charadriiformes; family Burhinidae; genus Burhinus; species Burhinus bistriatus. The sequence continues at coordinate 160,651 of VYXH01008340.1, read as the reverse complement.
CTTGCCTATCTATCTATTTCAGTTGCTGATGTCAGAGGGAACTAAAGTGACTCAGTGGCTTTGGTGTGGGCAACCAGAGTGGTCACAGATTGGGGCAGCTAAGAAAGTGGCATTTGCATTAAAGTTAGTTAAAAGTGAAAATATTTCTATCCAGGTTTTCTAAGGTGCAATGTGATATTGCTCAAGCTGGTCTTTTTGGAGGATTTGAGTGCAAACATTCAACTCATCAGTGGTTAAAGGCAATGTGCGAATGCTATGGTATGCTTAAGACCAGCGTCCAGATCGCTAACTGGAGTCAGACATGATGTCGTAATAAAATCTTAAGAGAAAGGGACAAAAATCCTTGCATCTAGGGCTGGATTCATCCTACCTGGCTTTAGACGCCCCAACAAGGAGCTCATTTGCCCTGGCTCCATGTATGTCTGTGGAGCAATGAAAGCAACTCCAGAGTGCTTCTTCACAGACATCTTCTGAAGGTGCCTGCTACTTACCATTGATTACGTAGGGACCCTGGGTGGCCTGATTCCTAGCTGATTGCCCCATTTATGTGAGATAAAACCAGCCCTTTAGGACTTCTACTATAATGTAAGCTGAATTTTGTTTAATCTATGAGCCTAGAGGCACAAGTGGCACTTGTCCTTTTTATCATGTATGTAATTACTTTTTTATATGCTGTGACAGAGACATTTTGGAAGTATTCTCTGGAAAATTTCCTCATCTGCACACCCAATCTGAGTGCCGCTGTCCTGGAAGTCATCCTCGGGTACACCCATTAATACAAAGGTACTGCATCCCGAATGGTGAAGATGATACCACTAATGACAGAGTGCTGAGATTGGATGCAGAAGCCCATCCTCTGTATTACATCAATGATGATGATATTGGGACCACCTGGATTTCGTCTGTGTTTGCTAATACTGCAGGTCTGGATCATGGCGTTTCAATCACAATAGATTTACAGAATGGACAGTATCAGGTAAGGAGAAGATTGCATTTGCTATTTATTAAATCAAAACTAGGAAAAGATTTTTGTAGACATTTCATTACAATTTTGAGGAAATTCAAACCTTGTGCTTTAAGGTGTTATCCTTTTAGAGGACTAGGAAGAAAAGTTTCTTTATCAGGATGAAACAATGCAAAAGGCAACAGAATGCATTATCGTGGAATCATAGAATGGTTCAGGTTGGAAGGGACCTTAAAGATCACCTAGTTCCAACCCCGCTGCTGTGGGCAAGGAGACCTCCCACTAGACCTGGTTGCTCAAAGCCCCATCCAACCTGGCCTTGAACACTTCCAGGGATGGGGCCTCCACATCTTCCGTCGGCAACGTGTTCCAGTGCCTCACCATTCTCATAGTAAAAAATTTCTTTCTAGTCTCTATTGTGAATCTACCCTCTTCCAGTTCAAAGCCATTACTTTATGATTCTTGTCATTCTCTTTTGATGTGCTTTGGCTGTTGTAAGCAATAATCTAGAACAGATATACCCGTGTGGATATCCTGTGTGAAGGCACCAATATTTAGAAATTCATTGCTCTCTCTTAACTCTACTTTTGTAAATTTCAACTTTAATTTTAATTTCTATTAAAACTTGAGGTGCTTGTTTTATACCTTTTGATAGAAAGCTGACTGCAGTCAAATGGAATTTAACGTGTCTGGGGTACACTGACATATCAGAGGGGATTCCTATTTTGTAGGTGTTCTGGAGATGGTAATTTAGCCCCCTGAGGAATATGGAAGGAGAATACGATAAGCAGGCAAGGTTCCTGAAGAGACCAGATTGCACCTAACACTTCACTGTGCTGTTGAAGAGTGTCAGGATGTCTTCGAAGGAGGGAGATATCAGTAGTGGGGCTGCATTCACAATAGGGGCTCTACCAAATTTCCATGTATTCTTGCTAGCTTATCTTTTATTTTTTTTGGTCATTAATGATGAGAAGGGAAAGAATATGATGATGGGTATTGGCTACATAAGTAAGGCTTAGTCCTTTAGTTAAAAGTGAGTTCAAATGCCTGTGAAGTTCTAAGACTTGACTTATTTGACACACACATTTCTGCATATGCAGTATGCTGGAGAAAGTGCTCTTTAATACAACACAGGGTATTTGAGATTCCAAGCTAAAAATAGAGACATTCCTAAAAAAAATTTAAAAAAATAAATACAATTGTTAAATTTACCTGCTATCAGACAAACAACTTGCCAAATATTTGGCAATACAAAGCTATGCTCTTCAGTTTTGCCAAAATAATATTACTGTAGACTTGACTTTGTAGTGCATTTTCAAGAGGTCTTCAAGAAAAGGTGGAGCTCTGATACAACAGTTCAGTTGTTGTGTAATAATTTCCGAGACATCAGAGAGCTTGTTTAACAAAAAAGTCTATCTTTGGTTTTAATTGGGAATATCTGGACTGAAATACTGGTTCTTTTTCTCTGTGAGTTGTAAAGCAGACTATATTGTCACATCAAAAAAAAAGTTTATGTTCTTATTGTTTTACAACTTAGCCATTAATATCAGTTTATAAATTTGTTATCTTCTTGTAGGTCTTCTATATTATACTGCAGTTCTTTAGCCCACACCCTGAAGCAATAAGAATTGAAAGGAAAAAAAGAGATGATCTAAACTGGGAAAACTGGCAGTATTTTGCTAAAAATTGCAGTATTTTTGGAATGGATAACAATGGATCTCTGGAAAAACCAGACTCTGTCAACTGTCTCCAGCTTCCTAGGTATGAGTGGGTATTATCTGCATAATACAGGTGCTTTGAACAGGTAACATCCTGACACAATTCATTTCTATGTCCCAATGAGATAGAATCTTTTAATTTGGTATACTCATTTATTATGGGCTGCTGAGTATATAAAAGATCCCAAATTTGACCTTTCGATTAAAGATTGCCAAATGGTCATCTGTCATTTTTATCAGATTTTAGACATTGAGGAATGTGACACAGTTGATTTCTCGGTTATTTTTGAGCTAGACTTTTGAAATTTTACATGCTTGTGTTTTGGGGGGGGCTATTGTCAGTAGAATAACAGAACATTGAGATGAGTAGTGGAGGTCTGATATGACAGATTGTTTTAAACAATCTAGTGAAGGCGAAAGTATACCTTCTGGTCTCTGAGAGTGCAGCTTGTTCTGAAGCTTAGAATTGAGGCCAAACTTAAGTACAAAAGCCACTCATTCAGCCTTACTACTAATCATGCAAAATGTGTAAGAAATGGTTTGAAAATTGGAGCTTTCTAATCTTTCTAAGCAAGAACCAAAACAAAACTAGTCATGGAGGGCGTGGGGAGGTGAGAAGGGTCAATACCTTTTAGAAACATGTTGCAAGCCTTTTTACGAGACAGTTAGCATGTACAAATTTAAAAAGATATTATATATACAATATACATTTCATAAATATAGCGTATAACATATAATATATAGTTAATATATATTATCATTTTATACACATGCACATACATGTATCTACACACATACACGTATACGTGAATCTATACCACTATATATATTCAAATGCACTGTATCTTGCCTGAATTCAGATGCAAGTCAGTATTAGACTTGTTTAGTACTTGGCTGGAAATCGGTGAGAAAATACAGTACCGGGTGCTGTAGGCATTTTGCTTTTTTTGTTGTTTCACTTTTGCTACATTCCTAAGACTTTTCAAGTGTCAGCATCTTTGTTCTCCAGGCGTTCGGTATTCTGAGGAGAGGAGCATAAGGTCATCTGAGTTACCACCAGTTTTCAGCAAAGGACTTTGAGCTTTATTGCTGATCTTTGGAGCAGGGGGGTAGAGGAGAAGGGCTTACTCTTCAGTAAGCCAAATATTTTTGGATAAATAACCCAAATGAGATGTAATGCCCTCTTCAGCCCAGAAATACGTATTTGTATATTTTCTAAACAGAACTGAGGAGTTAAATATGAACTTTTTACATAAATGTGTGGTAAGTAGCACTGTTTCTTCCCTTGGATTATGACGTAAATGATGATAGGAAGTGATATGAATGAACGATTTTGGGTACAGCCGATGTACAGAAAGCTTTGTTTAAAAGATAAGAAATATATCCTGTAATGGTATTTTATTTGCTCAAAGAGAACTTACTGTTGGAACAATGCTCTAGATTTGTGTCAGCAGTGTAGCAGAGCTCACTGCTGAGACCTGTATAGGAAGGGTGTTATGGTTTGAGAAACCCATGGCAATTTATTGTTGTTTAGGCAATTATTCTATCACCCGGTGACCCCTCCCCACCTAGGAAGAGGGAATCGGGATGAAAACAAGGAAACCCAGGGGTTGAAATATAAACAGATTTAATAGAATACTAGATAATTAACAGTAATAACACTAAAGAACCAATAGTGATCCTGATACCACTATAAAATAAACAAGGATTATACTCAGCCAACTATATCTGTAGGAANGACCTTCCCCCCCAGCAAACTTTCTAATTTATATTGAATGTGACTTTCATGGTTAGAAATAATCCTGTTGGCCAGCTTGGGTCAAGTGCCCAGGTCTCGCTTCTCCTCATCCATGCACCTGAAGAGCTTGAAAACATTGAGATCTTGAAACCCACACACTGTAGCTGACTATAAAGTAAATATTTTCACAAATTCAGACACTAGAGTCTTCTGAAAGTACAGTTTTTCCAAGCATTAGAAAAGAAATTAGTCCTGTGTCGCTCAAACCAGGACAGAGGGGAAGGTGATTTTATTGTAAAACAAAACGGGTTTCTCACTCTCTCATATCTACATCCTTGTAAGTGCCAAGATGTGTCCAAATTGTCTGTCCAGGATTTAGATAAACAGTGTGCTTGTATCCTGGTGGCCTAGCCAGGACTCATTGGGTTGACATGGAAAGCAGTTGACCTTGGCTTTGAAATCCTTCCCATGCCTTGAGGGTTCTTGGTTTGGTGACCACGTGCTAGTACTGAGTGGACTCTTTTTTGTCCTTTAGGAGATGAGAGTTATTAAGGTTTTTGTTTCTCCATCCTATATCACCGCTGTAAGTTAGGAGTCGCTCAGTGTCCTTTATCCCCCTATCAGAGTCTTGAGTCTTTGCTTTGTCTGAATATTGGCTGACCCTTGTTTTAGGATCTCCTTTGTTTTCCTAGTTTCCTGAGAAGCTGCGTGTAGTTGCCCTAAGATCTCAATGACCAGCTTATCTAGGTGACATCAGCCTTACAGTCCTTCTGCTGTTCCTTCTGGTGCTTCCATACCAAGCTGGTGTCATTCATCTACCATTCATACCCATTTTAACATTTCCATTACAACTCTATACGTCATGGAAGAAAAATACTTTATTTAACTTTCTGTAGAGGGGAAGTTCTGGCAGAGGCAAGTTCTACTCATAGTTAAACTCTACCTAGTAAATATATCAACATGAGATATGATTCATACCAAATTGTGCAAACATGCAGTTTACATATACTTTAGTCAGCCTTTGCTTGAATTCTCAGGACTGTTCTTCCCTTTCTTGGGCCTAAATATACAGTTTACTCTCAATTCTGCTGCATTCCATTAAATTCTCTTGCACTTCACTCACTGGAAGGTGGCATGTCTTTCTAACTCTGCTAACTCATCAAATGAGATGATACAGTCCAGTGACTGGAATTCAAAATATAATTGTTTCTGTATGGTTTTTATATATGCTTAGCAGTTATAATTAACAATATGGGCCTGTTAATTATCATGTTAGTCATCTGAATTATTTCCTTGTGTAGTTCAAGCATAGTTCATATTTCTTAAAGACTGTGTTAAACTTTTTGAAAACTGAGTGCAGATGACACTATCAGTCACACTTTACTCATATTTTGAGGTTGCCCTTTAGAGGCTTTACTTTCAATCGGAAACTCTGGGTCTGGAGAAAAGCCTGGCAATTTGGGGGAAAAAGAGACATACAGAGGACATTTCTTTTCCCCTGCTTGAACTCTGGTGACTGGGAATCCACTGACATAAGAATTTTCCCCAGAAACCACAAAAAACTGAGGTACAGTTAAGGGGAGACCCTCACTGAGAAAAAGGATATTAGGAGATTCAGTCTGTAAAATATGTGCTATTTTGATTTTCATTTGTCTTCCTCTCTATTTAAACAGCTTTACACCGTATTCCCGTGGTAATCTAACTTTTAGTGTTCTTACCCCGGAACCAAATCACCGACCTGGTTACAATGATTTTTACAATACTCCATCACTCCAAGAATTTGTAAAAGCTACACAAGTGAGGATTCATCTCCACGGCCAGTATCATACTAATGAGTCTTGGGTAAATTTTAGGCATAGATACTATGGAGTTAATGAAGTTACAGTCAGTGGAAGGTAGGTGTTATCGAACTGTTCCCCCACCCATCACTGCCTCCTGACCATTACAGCCATACAAAGTATATAATGACCTGCCTAAAATTTAATGAAGTTGTTCTGTTGCATTTATGAATGAGAAGGGAAGTTGGTCTGAAGCAGTGCATCAAGTTTGAAATGATTGGTGTATGTTTTTTTTTAAACATTTGCTCACATGTTATTTTAAAATTAATTATACTTATTACACAAATCTGTCAAAAGCAGTCCTTTCCTTGGAATTACCAGTGCCTCTAAGCAAAGGCTTATGATTGAAACCATGGCTTGTGCTTTACTTCAGTAGCTCTTCCAAGTTTCATTATAGATTCCCAGACATGGCAATTAAGGGACAAGACTTTCAGCAGTCTTAATGCAGAGCTCATTCTTTGTTTTAGCTGTAGTTTTCCTTTTAAATCTGGGCAGCTGTCAGTAAAAGTGTTACATTATCTGTGACTGACAACTTTATTGCATATGATAAGTGTGCTGTCTTGTGAAAGGACTAATTATGCCCTGTAAATAATATGCAAATTTGTCAATGAAATAGTTTCCAAGAAGCATATGGTGCAGATTTTTGTGAATAAGTATTATTCCTGAAGTTATTTTGGTAGCTCTCATTTTGAGAGAAAGCACCCCATTAGAGCTTTCGTTTACCTTTAAATTTTCTATGCTACTAATATGTTTTGATTATTGATTTAGATGTGTTACCATAATGCTTTTACTAAAATAGCTACAATCTTGGTGACTATGTAACAGTATAATTATTCCAGCTGTAGTTGGCAAAGTTATGCCATGCCTCCAGAAGAGCAGCCCTTCAGGTAGAGTGGGATGGTTATTGCCTGTTAACTAATACTCTATAAAAATTTTATTTTAGTAAGAAATGGGCATTTTAACTGAGATCAAAAGGGGTTACACTAGGAAGATATGCTTGATATGGTTAAGGTTTCTTGAAAAACTGTAGCCACACTGTAAAGCTTAATATTGATGAATAATTGCCACTTTTTAAATAAAGTTTTACATATTAATGTTACATACTGAAATATAGTTTTCATTACGTATTATATAAGGCAACAGTAGCTCCACTACATGCTGGTTTTTACTTTCTTGGAAAGCAATTGTTGATACTTAAAAATATGTTGAGTAAAGTAGTCTTTTGTAGGTTACTGCATTTAAGAACATTCTTTTTGGTGGTGTTTATTTGTTCTTAATAAAGAACCAGACTATGTAATATTCAAATTTGTCTTCATGATGGTATTATATATTGTTGGACAGATGTGTTTCCATGTTATAATTTTTTTCTTTACTACCTATTGTTCTTTCAGGTGTAATTGCCATGGCCATGCTGATAATTGCGACGCAGCTATGGAACCATATAGGTGCCTGTGTGTCAAGGAAAGTTACACAGAAGGGAATAATGTTAGTGTCTCGTTTGTCTATCTATGTCACCTATGAACAGCCTCAAAACTGGGATTTTAGTACTGGGAAAAAGCATTTGTATGTGTATTTAGTGCTGTCCTAACTTTTACAGGGAAACTTTCCATAGCAGGGTTTGTATTAAATAAGGAAAGAAAAAACTTCCCCCTACTCCTCGCCCCCTGCCAAAAGCCATTCCACCACAGACCATTAGTAGTGCTGTGTGCAGGAATTTGATTTCTTGTCAGGGGATTATGCCACTTTGAAACATTAAATGCAAACCTGAATTTAGACTGTCAGCATCTAACAAAGATTATGGCTTTAATTGCTGTAGCAACTAGCAAATGATCTGTAGAGTGGAAAGGTAATGAAGACCCAATGTTCACAGCAGATGTGCTTCAGGGATTTTTTTTTTTTTTAATTTTATTCTACAGTAGTTTTAGTCTGGTCCTATGGAGTCCAGACTCATTCAGTAGATGGGGTGCAGTAGGCACAGTCCTGGAGTTCAGCCTCCAATTTAGTTTTGTTTGAAAGAAAGCAGTTCAAGTGGTACAAGACAGCTCCATGATGCAAATCAAAGCACACTAAATCCAGAAAATTTGGAGATTTGCTTCAAAACTGCATGCCTAATCCAAGGTAAAACACTAACATAGATTTACCTACTGATACTTGGGACATCTGTAGATACTTGGGACATCTGTAGATTGCAGTCTCTGACTTCAGCTAGGAATGAGATCTTTTAATGCAATTGTTTTACAAAATATGTCTAAGATAGGAAGAGTTAAAACATTTGGACTTGATGTTAAATGTCTCTTGCGTAGTTGAGCACAGTTAAGAAAGTACTGACAAATGCCTGTATTTGGAAATTATTTTCTTGGGGGTCTTATTCATTATTTCGATCTAAACCAGTGACTTGGGTAGTGGCTTTTGAAAACATTGAAAATTGAGCTTTGAACTTATTTAAGGACAGCCTGTAAATGTCAGTTTCCCATACTTTTTATGGTCACATGTGACATTTGGTTATCTTTAAAATAATCTGTAGTAGCAACATGATTGTTCTAATAAAAGAACAAACTTAACGTTACTTTTTACTGCTCCATATTTTCAGATAGTTGATATTAAGGTTAAATTTCTTGGAATTAATTAAAAGGTCATTTAAAAAAATCTAGATACAATGTAGAAAAGACGTTCTTATCATTGCTTTGCTCTACTCTTAACAGCATTTCTTGATAAAGAGGGATTTCATGAAGTGTAGTGTGTAGTTGAAAACTTACCAAGTTGCAAAATTATAATTTTCTTACTAGCTTGGCCACAGGAAAACCAAAATGGGGTTGTTTAGTGTAAGTCATTCTTCTAGAGAAATATGTAGAGGAGAGTTTAGAATAATGGTGCCAGTTCACACTTATTTTGTGCAACCTTTGGTTTTTTGGAAGCTTTTCACATACAACTTAGCAGAAGCAGAACTGTGAAGTATGAGTTAAGAAAACTTGCTCAAAGAAAAGGTTCTGTACCTAGATTAATTAGTTATCTCAAAAAAAAGGGAAAAAAAAAAGGTAAAGAAGTTGAGGTTAAGAAAGAATGAGCTACATCAAAGGAATGAATCTCACAATCCCACTGAATGTTAGATTTCTGTCATATGTTGTATTCCTTGCTACATTTATGCCTTTTGGAAACAGGCTTTCTAAAAATTAAGAAGGGGTTATGGAATAGGAAGAGCAGTAGCAAAGGGGAGACTAATCTCAGATCAACACCCCCCCCCCCCCCAAGCAGTTGGTGCTTGCTAGAACAGAGCAAGAAGTGTTAACCTGAGAGCATTTGATATTGTGCTTACAGTCACATGAAAGATCTTTGTAAGATTTCATAGGAGTTCTAAGTTTTCTAGGTTTTCAAGCAGAAGTGTAGGATCTACAGTCTAAATGGGGTTTGAACAGAAATTTAAAGTTTTTAGATGGGTCACATTAAAAAAAAAATTCAAACTGACAATGTCCCTTTAATTAGAACACACATTGTGAAATGTTACTTTGTAGGGATTAATTATAAATATTTAATAAGATCTGGAAGTTCACCAAGCACTCTTGCAAGACTTATGCTACCTTGTGAAAACAAACCAAATACATTTTAATGATGTATCTGCCTTATCAGATATTTTCTGTCAATGTTAATGGGTTGTTCCAGTGAGTGTCACATTTTTGACTTGACATATATGCATTGTAACTATAATTGAAATGCTTGAATTCACCGTATTCATTCAGAGTACAATAAGGATCTTGTTTAATTATTTTCCTTGTTCTTTAATGACCATGTCAGTATCTACTAAATATGAAATAAAATAGAAGTAGTAATAAAATAGAATTAATATTTGGAAATCCGTCACTAACTACTTTGAATTTTATCAAGGATTTACATGGAATCCCAACAGCTTAAAGGTTTTTATTTTTTTGTAAGGCAAGCACTTAAAAGCAAAACCAAAATCCATCCTGATTTTTTACTGTCATTGGCATTGATAAAACAGTGTCTTATAGACTTACACCTATGTTTCTCAGGCTCCCATCCCCACTGAATTAGGTTTTTTTTTTTAATTATTATTGATATTTTGGATTCAATTAAGCATTTAATGAAGGAAGTTTCCAAATACAAACTTTTTTGGCAGAGAGGGAGCAAATGGTTTTAAGAAGAAATTACACTGTCAGCAGTCTTTTTTTAACTTCTGTCCTGTGCTAGCAGTAAGTCACCACAACTGAGGGGGGTATAAGAAGGTTTTTCCTATCTTGAACCAGAAATCAGAGGTCCCCCGACAAGCTCTTAACATATGGCAGAGTATGTCCTTGTCACATTTACACTTAATACAACTAAAATTGCCATCTCGAATTTATCTGGCATATACACCTGGATAGTGGTTGCACAGCAAAGCAACACCAGAAGCTAAAAATTTGCCGAGTTCATTACAACTAGAAATCTTAATTTAGTTATTTGCATCAGTATGTTACGAAATTTGACATACCAAATGGAATTTCTTTTTTTTTCTTTTTTTTTTTTCCTGAGTTCTGTTTTGGTGAAGAAATATGTTGGTATGAAATTTGAGATGATGGGAAGAAGGGAATGCTTAAGAATGATTTGCAGATGTTGAAGCGCCAGATTAAGCAGGAAGAGCAAATAAATCCTCACAGAGCTTGTCTCTCATGAAAAAAAATGTTCAGCTTCATTTACAAATTATTCTGTGAATGCCTTGTGTCCTGCTTTGGGAAATAGCTCTGCCTTTTACAAATGGAAACTGAGGCACCAAGAGTGGAGTCCAGATTTTAGTAACATTTATATGCAAAGACTAATTTATAGACATGAGAATAGTATGTCCAAAAACTTTCCATGACGTCACATCAAAAACTGGAAACACCCCATGAAAAAGCAAGACAATCAAACAAGGTTAGCCTTACCTGACAACCTCAGAGCCTCCTTTAAATCAGTCATACGAAACCTAATAGAAAGGTAATGGCAAAATATATGGGAATAATTGTAGAAATAATAATTGAAAACAGAATTTAAAATAAATAAAGCAACTCTGATAAATGCTTGAGAGGGTATGAATGGAAGTGAGAGAGTGACCTAGTAACTGTGGCTACAGCATGCTCTAATGTTACAGGAGAATGGAATTCAAAGGGTTATTCCAAATAGACAAGGCGGAAAGAGGGAAAAAGAAACACAAAATCTCTTTCAATTTAATACCCTGAGCAAGTCAGAACACATGCCAAACTCATCAACTGCAAAACATACCTTCTCCCTCTCTTCTATTTTACAGAAATCCTACAGGGTTGGAGTCTAAATGAAAGTTAGATGGAGTGGGTGCCTGATTTGAAAATAGCTTTGAATTTTAATCCTGGAGAATATAAGCTTGAATTCATTTATTGAGCAGCCTGATTGTCAGAATTAGTGTGGTTGCATGTACTTTGATTTTGTAGGACTTTGTGGCTTCATATAACTTCACCAAAAAAAGCATAAATGAAAGAGGAGTTGACTAGAAATATATCTTATGCTGTCTGACAACATCTGTGCTAGTATTTGAGATCTCAGTTGTGTCCCGTTATTGAAATCTGGCATTCAGAATGGTAGACCTTATGTTCTTTGCCAGTCACTTTGCCATTGCAAAGCAGCAGTAGTATCATTTCTTAGAATATTATTTGGCATATGGTATTTGTAAACCACCTGTTACGGCTCTGCTTAGTTTCTAAAGTTATGTTGCCTCCTTTTAAGGTATGTGGAGTGTTACAATGGAACCCCGTAAGACACTCTTCATTTCTATTCTCTCTTCCTTAGTCACTTGGAGTCACTTACAATGTTCTAGCTTTTTTGGTTTTCTAGTAAAAGCTGGCTTTTGAGTTTAAAAGCTCTCTGGTCTTTGGGGAATTCACAAAAGACAGATATGGTTCAAAGCTCTGCTAACATGGGGTCTTGATAGATAGTCAAATTCTGTAGTGAGGGTGCTGAGGAAAAGCCATGGGGAAATTAAGACAACTGTAGGCTAAGATGCACTGGAATAGATATTGCCTAGAAGACATACTTATTTGGCTAATGAAACTAAATGGAGTGAAAGCATACTGTCCATTTGGTTACAGACTGGGATCTTGTAGGAAGGAAAAAAATAGTATGTAATTAACTATGCTATTATAGTCAACACTTACAGGGCAGCATAAATAAACATGGTTGAGTGATATATATAATGGAGTTTCTTCAAAGACAAGACAGCATTTAAAAACGCCTGAGAAGGTTGCATTCTAGTCTTGATATCACTTCAGCAGATATTTAAATGTGTATACTGTTAATGGCATATGTATATTATAGAGGCATATGTATAATACATGTATTATAGGTCTGTATGTACACTGGTTATTGCAACTGAACTGACAGGTGTGAGGTGGGAACTCCTGCACAGGTTAGGAAAAGAAGAAAAAGGAATATGTTCTACATATAAAAAAAAGGATGCCACCCAGAGGCAAGCAGCGGGATATTTTAAGTGTTGGACTTGAAGGTTCTAGTTGATCATGACTTATTGCAAGTCTTAAAGTATTGTTGCCGTTACCGTCTGAAGTATTTCTTTGAATATTTGTTGACTGTTTCTTCAGAGGCACTGTCCTCAACATTCTTAGTAACTAATAAGGTACTGGACACATAAAGGCTTAGGCTGAAGTCACTGGTGGTCTTTCCATACATGTACTGGATTCAGGAATTTTGAGAAGGTAAGTTTTTAGTAACAATTTTAGTAAAAAAAAAAAAAGTCCTGAATTCCTTATTGAAAATAATTTTTTAATCATAATTTTAGACTAATGAATTGAACCAAGGTAAGCTAGGCATTTTGACCTTCTGGCTCCATGTAACATTTTCTCAGAAAACTGTTCTCACAGAAGGTGAGTGATTCAGATACTGTATATCAAGAGGACATGTTTGTTATTGTCTATAGGGAAAGCCATATATTTAACATTTTTTCTGAAGAGCCTAGATGTAACTGAGAGTAAAGACATCTGCATGTTTGTGGGGTTTACGGTTATGGAGAAAGGCTTGTTTTGTCAAGAATTAACATTCTTTATAAATCAGCTAGACCTTGTTCAGATTTGTCAAAGGCTTTTTGGGAATTTAGCTATCCATTTTAAACGTGGTAGCCAAGAATCAAAACCTGAATCTCTTGATACCTTTGAAAATCTCAACAGCTATGCTTTGGACAAATACAGAGTTTACATTTGGTGAGTGAAGACCTGAAGATTGCCTTATGTACATCCTCATGCTACCAAAAGTGAAAGTTAAACACAACAGGTCTGGAAGTTAAATGCATTTTTTAACCTAATAAAGGTGTGACAAACTCAGCAGGATGTTGTGGGGCTCCAGTACAGTTTTTAATGCATCCAGGTGTGACAACTACTAGAGCAGCAATTGTTTCTCAGTCATTGCCAACTTTTGAATGACTACTTTTTTGCCAAGGCTTTTAAAAAATTTTGTCAAAGTTTTAAAAGTCACAGAATAAGAGAAATGGTAGTTCAAAGAGACTCCATACTATGTAATTAAATGCCATCTTTTTCTCTCTTATTCTGTAGTGCTTGTGTGTCATTTAACAATAGGTGCAAGCACAGGTGTGCATGAGTAACTGATCTAAGATTAAATCTGGCCACATACAAATTGAAATTCAGACTGGCAGGTTGGTAGTGATTCCTGTACTGTTTTCCTTTCAAGGAGGACATATTCCATAGACATGTTGTGAAGCAGAAGCTGCATCAGTGGTATGGTTTCGCTGGGAGCTGGGGTGTCTTTCTTGTGCTTGCCAAGTTGTGCAATGCCTGAATGAACCCTCTTGTCTCCTGACGCTGGTGCTGTGTAATGCTGGTTGTTCTCAAAGTAGAGAGAAAGGGAGTGACTGGAGAGAGGAAAAATGGATGTGAATCAGGGAAGACTTTGGATAAGTTTAAGCTGTGTAACTTGTGTAACAGTTATGGTCAAAGCTTTCCCCTTGGTGTACTTCAACTGGGCTAATCATGGTTAGGCAGTGATTCTTCCGATAAACAAAGGTCAGAGTTCAAGGTCTCAAGTGAAGCCCTACTAATTTTCATCCTGAAACCTTCTTTTTCTCTCACTGTGGTGCTGGTGTGGTTTTTTGTTGTTTGGTTTTTAACAGATTGCAAAAAGTTGTGGTGGCTATTGTTATCTTACCTCTTACTGTTAATTTCATTTATTAAAACTAAATTTCAGCAGGTAAATTCTTGTGCTTCCATTTTCTCCCCCGTGTTGCTTCTGTTATGAGTTGTGACTGCTCCGCAATTCTTGGACTGTCTTAATGTTATGTTTTCTAACTCAGTTTCTCATTTTACCCACAGTTGATGCTTTCCCAGCATCCCAGTTTAGAAACTTCAGTATAGTTTCCTAATGATCAGCATATAGGTGATGCAGGCACACTGGGCCTAAATAATTATAATAATGCTTGGAATAATAGACACGAAGAAAGATAAGCACGCTTCTGGAACTTAAGAAGAAAGAAGTTGCCCAAATACTTTACAGAAGCAACTTACTTTGAAGCATTTAAAATCCTTCTTAAAGATGGACATTATAATTGCAATATATTTTGGAGTTTTTGATCCAGCAAGGCACCAGTATTTTGGGAATGGACTTTTAGTAATGCCATTTAAATAAATAAAAAAAAAATATTCTAAACAAATATCTCTCCAGTGCCAATATGCACCATTCTTTGAGTTGGTTTCATAAAAACTAGTTGGATTGTTCACCATTAAGAGAACGTAATTGTCCAAAATGCTATCCATTCATTAACTTTAAGAAATCCAGTTTGGTTTTAGTTCTTGATGAACGAGTAGGCATAATAAATTTTCTCCTTCAAGTATTGTAGAATCTATTATGAACTGAAGATTATTCCAACTTCACGTTCTTCACAAAGCTCTACTTAGAAGGTAATATTGTGAGTTCATAGAAATAAAAAATGAGCTTCTGAGGTGCTTCTGAACTACTTAAAAAATAAATTTACTGGTTTGGATTTAAGCTAATTAAGTACTTCAGTATTAATAGTCTTTGTATCAAACAAATTTGAAAAGAATTGAAGAAAACAAGATAGTTTTTTTAGATGTTTATTTGAACAATGTACCTGGTATCCTAGTATTGCACTGGTGTCATATTTAAAATATAACTCGACAGAGCTGAATATATGTAGAGATTTATGGGTTTTGTTTAAAATTTCTTTCTTGAAAAATTAATGAGATAAATGCACATTAAGAAGTGCTGATATTTCAGATGCTCTGTACAACATCACATATTTGGCCGTAGGAGACCTTTTGTTTCACTCACACAGTCAAATGGTAACTGGACAGACTACAGTAACTACAATACTGCAAACCACAATAACAGACATTGTTTAAATGGTTTTTGTGGTTTTGTTATTTCCTTATGTGCTTTCTCACTTCGTGTCTAAAAAAAATATTTTTAATATTTAAATGGGGGAAACGACATAGAATGAAACATGAATATAGAGAATATAATAGTGTTCTTGTAAGGTAAAGAAATAATATTTTGTCTTTTTTTCTTTCTTTTTCTTTTTTTTTTTTTTAATTTCAGTGTGATCGCTGTTTGCCATTGTACAACGACAAGCCTTTTCGTCCAGGTGACCAAGTTCATGCCTATAACTGCAAACCTTGTCAGTGTTACAGCCATGCAGTAAGCTGCCACTATGACTTAGCAACGGACCCTTTTCCTCAGGATCACTACAGAGGCAGTGGTGGAGTGTGTGATGACTGTCAACACAACACAGCCGGTAAGTCACACAAAAGAGAATGGACTGTTTGTTTTACAGTCACTTTTTGACGAAGTGTTGTGTCATCTGAAATTAGTAATGCTCAACGGCTGACATTCCAATAAATTCTTATGTATATGTATTTTTAAACTACCCAGATAGTGCAGTAATTACAATTGTGTCAATATGTAAGCTACAGGAAAATACTGCTAAAATTTGATCCCCTCTTGTATAAAATCTGCCGTACAAAACACATTCTAATAAATAATTAGAATGTATATTTCAAAGCTGTTTCCATTACACGTGGAAATAAATTTAAATTTATTAAAAAAATTTTATAAATAAAATTTAAATCAAGAATATTATGGAACCAGTTTAACAGATAACATTAAAAAAGTCAAATTTTGCTCTGATGTCAGTTTCTTGCTTATTGAGTAAAGGTTTCTGTTCTATGTAAGTAGTATATTTGAATACTTTTTTTTAAACAGTTCTCTCCTATTTCAGTTTTCTTGGCTTTATCTAGTAAAGGGAAAGAAGAAAAGTTTCAGGTTCAACAATAATTTTTCCAAAAAATGTATAGGCATTTGCATGGCACAGCTTTTATATAAGTGTGGTATTATATAACAGATGGAAGTTTAATGGAGTAAAACATAGTTTGTAACAGGTTCATTGTTTCATATGCTCTGGATCACTAAATTGGCAGGTAGAGATGAAAGGTGCATTAAAATGGACGTCCTGAAAATTATAGAATTCTCTCAAAGGAATAGAGTCTTTAATTTTGAATTATACAGCTAATTTTAATGAATTGGAAGCCATAATGCATAACCTTTCCTTCATGCAGGAAGGAACTGTGAGCTGTGCAAGGATTTCCATTACAGACAAGCAGGTGCAGATCTTTCAGCCATCGATGTTTGCAAACCCTGTGACTGTTATGCAACAGGCACCAAAAATAAGAGCCTCCTGTGTGATAATGTAAGTAGCCTCCATACAGAAAAATGACAAAACATTTTAATCCGCTGGGTAGACAGCAGTAAGATTTTACAAAGTGTGTTTAGATGGTAACTACTTTATATATAATGCTTAAGTTCAGCCTTTTCAAAATGATAATTGACTTACATCAGAGATCGAAAGCTGAGAAAACACAGAAAGCGATTTGAGATGTACTGTTGAAGAGTTCTTCATCTAGATCAGCAACTGACATAAAAGATGCCATGCGTGTTTTCAGAAGCAAATAGTAGTTTTTTGGGATACTAACAGGTACTCTGTGCACTCAGTAACGCTAAAACATCCAGGTTTTGAGTGTTTTTGAAGGTCTTGTTACTGTCTTAAAATTACTAACGGATTTTGAAAATTCAGGCAATAAGCTGAACTTGAAATTGAGCTAAAATTAAGCTAGTTTTCCCTGTAATAAGGCAAGGATTCATCTCCCTTTTAATTCATAAAGTCCATTTAAAAAAACCCAAACAAACAAACCCACAAAGTGATGTGGAAAAGAGAAACACCATCAGCTATGCTTTTTAAGCCTATGGACCTCATTGACATGCAAGATGTATAGTCCAATAATAAATCTATCTGTCACTTTCAAAACATGCATATCAAAAAGAAGCAGGAAAAGTGACTGAAGTCTTGAACATATATTAAAAATATATTGTGGTTTATGTTCTATTCACATATGTCCTGTCCATTGCCAAAATCCAAATTTTGTTAGGAATAGGGAAGAAATAGCTTCTTTGTCTGAAATGTATTTTAAAAACATATTAAAGGTAAAACTTGTTTTTCAGGGAATTGATATAGAACTTCTTCAGGTTATTGCCGTATTTCCTGTCTCTTCTTTTCTCCAAACTTTTTTCATAAAACAATCTGTAGCATTTTTCATATGATGTCTCTTGTTATTGCATTTTATTTAACAGTAAGCTCTTCTGGATCCTGTTGTATTTTCATCTTTGGTTCTACAGTGCTACAAATACATATCCAATTTGACTCAGTGCACCTTCACAGGACTTGTGCATCAATCTATATGCTGAGTGATGAACAAATTTAGCACGATGTGGTTTTTAAAGTAACCCCCTGTAGTAGAAGTAAAAAATAATTTCTAATTTTATGTCTTCTGAAGATGCTACTTTTTGACAGCATCATAGAAATGAAAAAAACCCTTGAAAATCAAAGATACCATGTTAGGACTATTTTTTAAGGTATAGGAAAAATGAAAGCAAATGCTGATTTGCGTGTCCGTGGTTTGTGGTAAAATGTTAACCTAAAAGAACTTTAGCTGTGGTTAATAATCAGAGGAAGAGTAGTTTACAGAAATTAGTGCATTATAGTGAAATATACAAGAATGTTGATGAAGCTTGACTATCAAAGCATGAACAGGGAGATAAAATAGGAAAAATCAGGGAAACAATATTGCTCAATAAAGCATCAATTGACTGCTGCAGTAGAAGCAGAGCAGGGAGAAATGATTAAGAGGCATTAAAGAATAGATTAATAAGGCTGGGGACTAAAGGCTGAAATGAATTACATGAAATAGGAAGGCATCATTGAAGGAAGTGTTTCCAAATTTGACCTGTGGAAGATGGAATCGTAAGGAATAAGGACCCTACTCATGAAAATTAATTGTCACGTCACAATGATAATTTTCAAGGAAATATGCCAAAAATGGGGCAGAATACACTTTTACTGCAGAACTTACTATTTTCTGCAGTTCATCAAGATTTTTTTCTTTCCGCAAAGTACCAGTTCTGTCACTAAGTTCCAAGAGGTACAGAGTTCCAAAATTAATCCATTGAATCACAAATTAATCTATTGAATCACACAGAATATTTACTCATCAAATGAAGTATTATTAATGTAGATAGTTTACAGGATGGGTAGAAGAGCTTAATGTAACACAATTACTCCCATCTAAGTTCTTTGGACTGATCATTAAAACTTTATGCATGTTCTGTTCACCTATTTTGCTCTGCCCTTGGTAAGAGATACATGTAGGTGTGTAGCATTTCTCACTTGCATAGATTCTCATTTCTCGTACATCTGTAGATCATGCCCACTTACAGATCAGTGTGTAACTTCATTTGTATTTTAAAGTGCAAACATATTAAAAACGTCAAAATTATAACTTTATGGCTTATAGTAATGAGTGGGATTTTAGAAGAGTAGTCTAGCAGTGCATCTGTGAGCAGTTCATTAGACCTTTTTTGTAGAGAGAGGTCTTCCCTTGAGACTGGGGGGTACAATAGAGAATTGCTATAGCCTGATAAAATTTGTCCACTTCTGTGCTGGTTATTGACATCTAATCAGTGTAGAAAAGATACACGTTGGTTGCATCCTCTCTGTGAACGTATGTCACAAAATATTTCAAACAATCAGAAAGTCCAGGTGAATTATTTGAGGTGCCGGAGTTTTATGAGAGTGAAAGAAGAATTGACTGCCTTCTTCCCTTCTCCCTACCATTCACACATGAGAAAATTCTGCCAGAATACTGCTGATGTGATCATACTTGCTCTCTATGGAAAGCTGGAGATTAATTTCTTCTGGCCCTTATACCACCATCCTTGACTCATTTTCCTGTGCAGCTTTTTACCCAGACTGCTCTGCAAATGCTTACATATTCAATCAGGCAGAGCAGTTTGTAGTCCTTTCATGATTCTATTATAATATGCCATATATAATGGTGTGAAAAAAAAGCACTCTTTTCCAGGGCATTTGTTTCTAGGCAAAGCTGAAAGTGCTGCTATTGCTTTTACCTTGTCTTTGGAAGTACCATTCTGGTCTCAGTGAATTTAGGCATCTTTCTTTACTGAGCTTTTCCTGATTTTTAAAAATTTACTCTTAACACGCAAATAAATATGTATCATATACTTATTGGTGCAAAGAAGCTGTACTTTAGTGCAGAGGACACTGTTCAGAGCCGCAAAGACTGAATTGCCTCCTATCAAGGTGGCAGCTGTGTTGTCTCGTGTTGCAAGAAACTTTTTAAGGCATGACGATGAACAAAATGTTAGTTACTGTTTTCTCTGAGAAGTCAAATGAAAACATAGATTCCAGTGCAACCAAGTAAGCTTTTGAATAGGCTTCAGATTTCAGCTTTCTGTACACTCCCTAAATATTGTTCTTTTTAATGTCTTCATTTTTTCCCTGAGTTTTGAATGTTTGATTTAATTTTTTTATGCAAAATGGAAAAGCTAGCTAATAGCTGTGCATGTATATGTATTTTAAACCAAAGTAGCATCTTTAGTTCTTGTGATTTTATTTCTGAGTTGATAAATTCTTTGATATAAAATTAGAACGAGCATTCCTCTGTTCTCACTTTTCCACCTACACAGTTTTCAACCCATTTATTGTGATTGACAATAAATAAGTAACTGGAATGTGTATTACAAGGGAAAGAACATAGATAAAGCAGTTAATTAAGGGAATTTCAGTGAACAGACATAGCAAATAGAATAAGGAATATAAAGGATGCAAACGTGTCAATGAAAAGCTCAGGTGCATATTGGAGTCCGTAAAAAGATTGTTATAAAACACTGTGTGTATTCTGAATCCTGGATTTCCCTTCATGGAAGGCCTTTCATCTTATTGCTAAAATGAAGGAAAATAAGGTTTTTATGTTAAATAATTCCATGGCTTCATTTCTGATGGGTTTTGTACCATGGAAATGCTGGTTTTCTGTAATGGTTTGTCAAATTATTTTGGGGATTTGGTTCACTCCTACCCTTTGGAGTGTCATGGGCAAATGGTAAACAACTCATTTTACATTTTGAGCAGAAGTAGTAGAAAGCTTCTGACTTTTGAAAGTCATTGTATGTGATGACAAGAAGAGATAGCAGGGGAGTGAAAAGGAATGTCATTATTGCCGCTTATTCAATTTTCAGTTCCCAAAGCTGACATACCAAGAATACTCTCAGGTATTTGGTGGTCAGACCATTAACCTATGTGTGTGAGCCAGCACATCTTACAGTTCTCGTTTCCTAAACCTGAAGAAAAGGAAAAGTCCTCAACCCTCTTGCTCCCCGCTCCCTCTTCCTGAGATTACAGTCAACTGGATGCCAGAGTAAGGAGGTAGTGAGAAGTGTATGATTAGCATTTATGTCAAAAAGATAGAACAACGAGATCAGGACCAATCAGTTGCAAAGCCAACAATGGTAGGATGAACAGAAAGAATTTAATGCAGGAACTAAATATACCCATGGGTCTTAAAAAGTGAGTTTTAGGGTATTGCCAGCTGGTCAAGGGAAGGTGCTTCTATCCTGATAGAGATTAAATAATTGAAATTAGTCATGACTCAGCCAATGGCAAAAAGGTTTTTTTGTTGTGTGTTTTGGTCTTTAAAACCAGAAGCTAACATTGGTAAAAGAAACTTAAGTGTCAACTTTAGTTTTTTATTTAGTAACATCAAGCCACAAGTCATAATTATTCTCCAGAATTGGAGAGACTTTCTGATTACATTTCTGGCAGTATGTTTCTTCTATTACAGACACCAAAGAATAGCTATTTGAAATTACAGGGATATCCAAAGAGAAAAAGTTGGTTTTAACTTTCAGAAAGGCTTAGGCCAGCTATTTTTTTCAGCAAGTTCCATTTTATACTTTCTGAATACATATGATCAACAAGATTTTAAGTAATCAGAAGATATATTTCTGAGACCGTGATATGTACGTGTTGATTATCCGCTAGATGAGCACAATGGCTAAATAGTTAGCTGTACCCCAAACAATAATTAAGACAATTCTTTGGAATATGTCACCCTTTGTCCTGGTACTTAAATCTTAAGTCCTCATATCACTTTAGTAACTGGACACTGGGAGGGTTCCTGAACAGGCTTCTCTTTCATTTTGTGATTCTAGATGTGATGAGTTGTTAGATTAGTGTCCCTCAATTAAAGAGTGGTATCAATACAGTCTAAAGAAGTGTGAACTGCTAGGTATACCTAAAATTCAGAAATCTCAAGTAGTCTGCTTCCTGATTAAGGACAATGATGTTGTAGCTGTGATTTGTGCAGGCGGAAATGGCTTGCGTACTTTTTATAACTGCTTACATTCAAGGATATGGGACTAATGTGTATTTCGTACGTAAATTATAAATGACACAAGGGATATATGCTAACTCAGCATCAGTGACTTTCTGTATCAAATAACAATTGTAATTATGAGGTCCCAAGATACACTACCACTTGGTAGTAATGCTAGGCTAGACTAATTTTTGTAGTGAACAATCTAGGTAGATATTTTCCGTAAGTGATTTAGTACCAAGATGGTTATGTTAATAGACAGGCTGTTTCTGTCTGCTTACTGTTTGGGTCAGAACCAGGCCTGTCAGGCATAAGGAACAGGAGAACAGATTGCTTTCTGCCCTTCTATGATCAGATAATTAAAGTCTGTTTCTTTAAATGACAGATAGCATTTGGATCGGGGGGAACAGAAGAAGGTTCAGTAGTACCGCTGGTGCACAACTGGTGAAATCCTGGTTAATAAAATCTTTAAATATTAATTGCTACCAGTATTCTCAATGATACCATTGTTTCCAGAGTTAGCTAGATTTAAAGAAATAATAATAGTAATAACAACAACCACCACTTTGCTTCATAATTCACTTAGATTTTTATGTAGTTACAGAAATGGTTTGTTCTATCCATTTTGATGTAGTTTTATATATTATAAGCTGTAGTACGCCTATTTCTACAGCATTATAAACATTTGTCAGCTTGTACAACTTCTTTGTAACAGTATCCATTGCCAAGCATTTCACAGTGCTTCTGGATTATTATGGTGCTTCTCTGTCTGTACAGAGAAATTAAAGATATTATTTTTCCTTATTTCCCATTTTTAAGCCAAATTTTCCCCAAATTAAGCCCAGTTATTAGTTTCTTTCCTAAATTCATGCAGTAACCAATTTTCCTATCGACTTGAGTGCATATGTACCTTAATTTTGCTTTTATCTTTTAGCTAAAATTGAAGTTCTTTAAAACAATCTTTTTGTTGCTTTTTACTGTACTTTTTCCAATTTGTGTGTTGTACCCTTCAACTATTTGAGCTGAAGCCTTACCTTTCCTTCTCATGTCTTAAATACGAGATTCCTTTTTAGTACATCACAGAATGATATTTATGTTTTCTGAACCACTGTCATATTGTTCATATTTAATTTGTGGTGGTCCAGTATCACTTCCAGGTTATATTCCGTATTATTGTTTCTTCACAATTTTTCTTTATTTCACGTTTGCTGTCTCCTTGCTATGTGTTGTGTTTTGAACTTCTGCATTTACTTCACCTTTACTGATTTTAGAATATTTGGGCAAAGAGTGAAAGTGATGTTGAAAACCAACCCAGTGAGGCTGATCCCAGCACAGCAGTGCCCACCCTGAACAGGGCACAGTCCTGTAGCATTGAAACATGGCCAAGTTATTTTTCTCTAAAATTCTGCACAGCTACTTGAAGTGTAAGCAGTATACAAAGAATAAAACCTGTGTAATATGGGGTGTGTTACAGTGGCATATTTCCCTTAGCTGATATTCATGTCTCTTATAATGCCATGCTTACCATAGAAGGCAGGGTTAAAGTGGAGTTATATAATTGAATTTGTTATTCTCTATTTCGGAGGCTAAACTTTAATAGACACATTTCATCTTGATATCCTATATTGACAGAAAATGGCTGAAGAAGTTGATTGGAAATGTTTCTAGTCACTTATAGCTAAGACAAAACCAAATAGTCATTTGTGAATACAATCAGAGGCTCCTTTTTGTCTTGTCTATAGAATGTCTTTTTTCTGCTTGACTTTTCTTTCACAAGACTTTGAAATCAGTGTTATGGAAGAAGGTCAGTGGATTATTTACAGATCCTCTAGTCTGGTACATAGAAAGCTATTTTCAGAGCTATTAAGAAGGAATTTCATAAGCCTCGCTCTCTGACAAAAACTTTAGTTTCCTATACCTTCCTCTAACTGCCATGGAAGACTTTCACTCTTTTTAGAACCAGGAAGCCAGTTGCCACTTGTATTGATTACAGATGGAAAACTCTTCTACGTGACACCAAGGTAGGAGGAAATTTATATAGGGAGATCTCCAAATGGTTTCATTGATTAATTCCTGGAGAAAATTTGAATTGTATTCTTCAGTTGGCCAGATGTTTCTTCCTCATTCTGAAGAGTTATATTGATTCTTCTGGCATCATTTTTTACCCTTTTACTGAAGAGAAAGTTTGGAGACATCCATTTTCTGCAACTGAATGGGATGGAAATTACTGCTTCTTGTAATAGCTTGACACTTAAAGTTATACAGAAGATACTGGTGCTCTTTGCTTCTCTTAGCACGCGGCAATCCACACATTTCACTTGTTGCATCAGGAAGTGGCTACCATCTGCTCACAATTAGACTTAGGTTTCCATGTATTTATGATAACAGCCATACTGGATGAAATGAGACTTTAATCTAGCACAGTATCCTCTCTGATTTTTACCAGAAGCTGGTGTTAAGAAACATGATCCTTCTGCGATACACTTTTCTAGATTCCAGTTATTTATGGTTTTGGGACTACCTGAGCCGAACTCAGGGATTTCACCTGAATTGTCATGTTTGGTGTGCACATATGGAATTAATCTAACTAATTTTTTAATGCACTTCAAAAAAAAAAAAAAGTGTGTTTTTCTATACACTTGAAGTGTATAGAAAAAGTACTTTTTCATTCTTTTAAGATTGCTGTCTGATAATTTCCTGGGTGTTTTCTCCTTCTTTTACTGTGAGAAATAGTAAATATTCATTCTGTAAGCGATTCATTATTTTATAGATATGTATTTCCTTCACCTTAGTAATCTCTTTCCAAACCAAAAAGTTTTTTTTTTGTCTCTTTTCATTTATATCTTTGCTTATTCTACTCACTCTATGACCTCTTTTCTTTTAGAGAAGGTAACCAGAGATACAAAGTGTGCAAAATGTTGATACACAATGGATTATTGTGACAGAATGACATTTTCTGTATAATTTTCAGTTCTTTTACTAATAATTCCAGTATTCCTATTGCCTTTTTAGCTGCCTCAGAGCTTTCAAATGATTTTTAGGGGGAATGGAACAGCTTTAACAGCTCCTTTCTTGAGTGATAATAGCTAATTCTGGACTCATCACTGTCTGCCTATAGTCAGCATTGGTTTCCTCCAGGTGTTAAGTTTGTATTTCTACATGTAGAAATTAATTTGACTTTTTGATCATCCATTTGGTTCAGTATATGTGATATTTCCAGATGTTGCTGACTTAAAGAAATGCAGCAGAATCATGAAGCATGATTTGTCTTTGCAAAAAAAAGTACCAGTCTTTTCCAATATGTCAAACTCATGTTTTCATTTCTATCAATTCGCTCTGTACAGAAAAAGGCTACTAGTGTGTAGATCTCAGAAGCTTCCTTACAGCCTTTTAAGAAGATTGATGAAACTTTTATAATTCTATTCCTCTTTTGCTGAGGTTGATTTAAGCAATTAATAAGTCAGTAATTTTATATTTCAGTTCATCTAGAACTCTTGACTCCCATGTAGTCACTTTTCAACAGATGAGTGCTAAAATCTTTTCCTTCTGATATTTAGGTTTGAAACCAGTCTTGAAAATCATTCCTAATACAAAATGGTAGCACCTCTTTCATAGTGAACAGCTGTGAAATACTTTCTTCGTGGTCTCTGTTGTGGTTCTATCTTTCCTGAATGCTACACAGAATCATAGAAGCATTCGTCGGCCATCTGCTCCAGCTCAAAGCAGGGTTGTCATCGGCGCTAGATCCAGTCAATCGGGATTTTGTCTGGATGAGTCTTGATACCTCTGGGGATGGAGACTCCACATCCCCTCTGGGCAACCTGTTACTGATGCTGCACTTCCCTCTTAGTGCAAAGTTCTGATGTCCAATCTGAACCTGTTAATCATACCATTTAATTATTTATTGCCCTCACTGATTCTCTGGTAGTCTTCCTTTATTTCTGATGTTTGAAAATATTTTTTTTCCTTCATGCCTTAAGCATGTTGCTCATTAAAAGCTGATTTTTGTATTGCCGTATTCTGGTTATAAAATTCAGTGATGGTTATCCTCTCTTATTTAACTTCCTTACTTTGATTTCATTTCCACTTTCTGAATCACAGAATCATGGAGTCACGGAATTTTTAGAGTTGGAAGGGACCTCTAGAGATCATCTAGTCCAAGTCCCCTGCTGACGCAGGAATGCCTAGAGCACATTACTCAGGACTGCATCCAGGCGGGTCTTGAAAA
>VYXH01008340.1:26347-134013 GCA_013397275.1 Burhinus bistriatus | reverse complement strand
ATTGACCCCTGGGGGACACCGCTGGTTACAGGCCTCCAACTTGACACTGCTCCATTAATCACAACCCTCTGAGTTCTGTCACACAGCCAGCTCTCAGTCCACCTCACTGTTTGTTCATCTAGTTCACGCTTCCTCAGATTCCTAATGAGGATGTTATGGGAGATGACTTTTTGCATGTAATGCTTTTCTTCATGGGGTAGCTTTTGGAGTAACTTTAAAGACTTTTTGGGCATGAGTTATATGTTTGTTGAGTGCTAATGAGGTATCTTTATTTAATACTTGCTGTTGTGTAACCTGAGTATGCTATGATCACTAACACAAAATGTTTCTTTTACAGTTATGCGTTAAACTAGGTATTTTTCTTCATTTAGGATTAAACTCAGAGTTGCTTTTCACATGTGAGCTCTCTGATGAATGGCTGTGATGCATGACTAAGTCTCTTACAATAAACTAAATATCTAGAGCAAATCCAGTCTAAAAGGGAGTAACTTGAAAATCCTTGTTGCTGTGTTTTGTGCTATTGTGGTCTCTTAACTCTTACCTTTTTGTACTAGCTGTTGTCTTGCCTTTTGTTTATAAAATATTGTTTTCTTACTTTTTTAATATCTTCACCTTCCTGAAAAATGTGGCTGATACGTCAGTAATAGATCTTTATCATGAAAGCATATTGAGGAGGTTTTATTGGACTACAGAATCCTTTTATGAGGAAGGGGTAGGAATACATGCTTCTCTAACTTTCATTCAGTGTTTTCTGCACTGAGAATTTACTATTAGATGTTGGAATATTCTATTTTATCTTGTATTAATAAAGGTTAGAGCTTCATTGTAGATTGGAGGGTGTGATAATAACATTTATTTTAAGTGGAACTTCCAAGTAGCTTTGTCTATAGTGCTACAGGACTCTCCTGTTTCAGCTTTGCCTGACACATGGTTTAAGATGAAAAAGACAACTGTTAAGAGAAATTTTTGTTCTGGTAGCTAATTAAAAGCAAATTACATTGAACTACAGCTGTTGATGTTGTAGATAAATAACTAGTTTTGAATCACTGTACTTTTTAATATTTGTAAATATTTGCACTGAAAAAAATACACTGACCCAAAGAAAATTACTTAAAACACAGAGTTTAATTATTTACTGCCATCTCTGCATTCCCCAGAACACTTGAGTTAGAAAAGTTAGGTTTTGTTCCTTGATTACGAATCCTAAACCTTTTGCCAATTCATGCCTTCTGCATCTCTGTGTTGTGCTTTGACTCGCTGTTCTCACCTAGGTTGTGTATTGACTGCTGTCTTCCATTCGTTTCCCCATCCCTGTGCCTTTGCCATTTCCCTGTGGTCAGTTTTCCCACCATATGGTAAAGTGATGAATATAGAGATTTTTTTTTTTTTTTTCTGGCTTTGAGAGGTTTGAAATTGAGATAGCTTCCCAGCAGCCCTTTGATCTTGCACAAGATATGAGACAAATACTCCCAGATCATGGCCCAGGTATAACAAAGGATGCCTCAGCTCCCTCTGAATAGCAATGCTACTCATTTAGGGAGTAGGAGAGGACCTTTATATCCCACCACTGAAGTGGAATGCTTGGATCCCAGCTGAACCAAAAAAAGAGGGAGACCTGTTGGGTCATGTCCTTCTGTAAAGGAAGAGAAAATTTATCTTGGATGAGGAATCGGAAAGGAAATCTTTTAGCCTTGCTTCATTCTTACTTAACTAACATTTTCACTAAAATAAATACGCATATAGTCTGAACAAAAAAATGCAAAACTTGACCTTTGAAAATAATAAAGTGCTTTGCAGTAACTGTGATTCAATAAAATACTGTTTGTTTTAATAGAAGTTACCATTTATACAATGAAATTTTGTAAGTATTCTTTGCAGTTTTCTCTGTCCAGATGGTAAATATTGCTACATTGCTTACTCAGTTCTTTTTTGCTTCTGTTTTGAAAAAATAGGACTTTTAAACTCTATTTAAAAATTGAATAGTTACACTCTTTAATATTTCTCTTTTTTCTCTCTCTCAACAAATTAAAAAAAGTATATGTTACACGGACTTATTTTTTTCTGCTCCATTTAAAGTTTTATCCTCCCCGACTCATACTCCCATTCTTGTTGCTAATGAGTATATAATCTAAAAATAGATATGTTCATCATTCTATAATATTTTGTATCTTTCTAGATTGGAGGCCAGTGTAATTGTAAGAGACATGTGTCTGGCAGACAATGCAATCAGTGCCAGGAAGGATTCTACAATCTACAACAGTCAAACCCTGATGGCTGCAGTCCTTGTAACTGTAATACCTCTGGGACAGTCAATGGAGATATTACCTGTCACCAAAATTCAGGCCAGTGCAAGTGCAAAGCAAACGTTATTGGTATGTGTAATGCAAGGGTTTGGAGCCATTTTTCTTGTTATCTCTGGAAATAAAACACACTTGATTTCTAAATGAAAAGTATAGTAAACTTCCTTTCTGAAGGCAGATTATAAAAATGAATGAAATTAACTGTTGAAAAATTATTAATTTAATAATTCTATCAAACTACAGCTTGAAGCTTAGTTTAATCAACCCTTTAGAAGTTTCTTTACGGCAGAGCTACATTAGCTTACATAGCTCCATACTAATAAGTCACAGAAATAATGTAATTTGCTTACTGCATAGATGTTTCTTTTAGGAAATTAACGCTTTTTCAAAATGTTTTATACTTAATGAGTTCTAAGCAAATCGTTTCCATGCTAGTTTTCTTAATAGACCAAAATAAATGGATTTTTTTCTCAAAATATTCTGTGCTACAGGGTCCTTTGTGATAAATCTATCCATTTTTTTCTATT
This sequence comes from Burhinus bistriatus, assembly GCA_013397275.1. Classification (NCBI taxonomy): domain Eukaryota; kingdom Metazoa; phylum Chordata; class Aves; order Charadriiformes; family Burhinidae; genus Burhinus; species Burhinus bistriatus. The sequence goes on along the minus strand of VYXH01008340.1, from coordinate 131,186 downwards.
ATATTTCTTTGAACTGTTCCTATGAAATGCAAAATAAGTCAACATAATTCCACAGATCATGTACATAGCTAGGGTTAGTTATCAAGGGCCACATAATTTTAATTTTGTAATTCAATGCCAAGCTGATTATAATAAACTGCTACCTTCTGTGTTATTTATCATTTTTTTACAAGACATGCTTTTTTGTTTGTTACTCCCACAGGTATTTTTCAGAAATTAGATTTGATTATAGCAATTTATTACTTCCAGCATATTTGAGGGGAGCCACAGCCACATAAGGACAAAATTTATCAAGTGCCCAAAATACACAGTATATATAATACACTTTGAAATGTTGATGTATGGGAATATTATGCAAGGAGAATTTCCTGATAAAGTGAGCCTTGCATGGTAACTGTACGTGTCTCAGACTATACATATGTCTCAAAAAAAAAAAAAAAAAATTCTGCTTTGTTATTAGCATAATTAGTAATCTGTTTTTTCTTTACCTAACCATGGTTGTAGGTTGTATTAACAATGTTCAAGTATATGTTAATTTGTAAGTCTCACTGACTTGTGAATATTGACTTATTTGTAATATTGTGAGTCTGTTTCTTCTTTCTTCTAATTTGCAAAAGCAAATACAAAATAACAACAAATAATGAAAATAACTCTAAACAGATATATGCCTGAACAGTTTCTGTCCTCTTCCCTGTAGAATGCCAAGTGCCTATGTTTTCCATACGATAAAAGGGGTGCTAAGAGTAAAATATAATCTCTGTGCATCTTAAAACCACTCTCTACGTTCAATAAAAAGGACTCCAGAACATTCTTAATTATATATTATTTGCCTACATTTCACATCTGCATCTGTGAAAACCTTTCTTAACTCAGTGGGAGTTTGGTATACAAGAAATGCACAGTCTGGTTCTGACGTCTTTGATTGCCTACATATTATTTGAAATATTTTCTCCCTTTGAAAGCAAGAAGAATTATTTTTATTTCCATTGAAATAGTAACACAAAAAATGTGTAAATCTATGCTTTCTGCAAATTTATCTGTAACTATGATAGGGGGCTGTAGTTACGCAAGTGTTTGTTTGCAGGATAAAGACCTAGTTCTTTCCAGACTGATTCCCTTTTTTTGTTTTCCAAACCAATTGTAAATAAGCTTCTGTATATTGGAACGTGTGCAGCAAACTTTAACAAAGCACTTTCCTCTTTGGATTTCTAAATTGGTTTTTAGAGCAATCTGTCTATTGCCGTTTTATCTATTTAAACAAAGACGATAACAGAAAAATGCAACTATGGGCTGCGGTGTTATGAAACATGAACTGTTAGAGTTAACACAACTGTTAAATCTTACTAATGATTCTATCACCAGTAAAATACATTAGCACCAATAATTTTATTAAAGTAGGTCATTCATCTAGAATAAAAAGGTAGAAGAATGTGAATTAAATGCCAAGCGTGCTAACTCCCCTGTACTTGTTAACATTGAATGTGATGCCCTGTAGGCCTTCCTCAGTATCGTTAGGAATAGATTACCTGTCAGGAATATGTATGGCATATTCAAATAAGCACTGCGCATATTTTTAAAACTGATATGATATGAATCCATGTAGACCAATTTTAATAGTTCAAAATGAGTCATAATTCTTGTTAACAATACAGTTATTTTTAAAATTTGCAGCAATAGTGGTCCTTTTTTATTTTCCTTATTGAAATTAAATGATATGCCTTAGGTGAGTCATTCATCACTGTTAAAGGAACTTGCCTTCTGTTGGAGTTTTTGAGTTTTTATCCATATGTATAATGCATTTCCTACCATTTTTAGTTTTATTTTTCTACATGTAAGTTGCTACATGTATTTTTATATGGTTTTGTATTTTATTAAATGATGACAATATTTTACTAGAACGTTGTATTTATATTTTTCTGTGGTTTCATAGTGAACGATTTTCCCATTGCAAGGGAAAATACATAACTGTGAATTTGCATTTTTCATATAATAATCTAGTTTGCTTTCTTGTAATGTACATTGTATAAACTAAAATAAAAATGCCATCCCTTGAGGCAGGGATAAAGCAAGTGATGACTTTGAAAACAAAGCTAGTAAAACTACAGGATGAAGTATGAAGAAAACAGTTTAGATTTTAATGTACTGCAGGAGTTAACTAAATCATACATTTGGATAAAAATATTTCATTTTGGATTGTGGGAAATGTTTTCTGCTTTCATGAAGGCTTAACAATAAACACTAACATAAATGTAATCAATGTTAAAACTGAAGAACAGTGTTAAGTAAATCATTCATCATAATTAGTCTAACTTGTGGTGTCCGAGCTTATATTTAATGTTTTTAATGTAGTATATAAATCTGTTATCAGAACAGATTTAGAGCCCAGTGCAATTCCCTGTATATTGCATTTCTATGATATAGGGTGAAGAGTTCACATAAGCATTGATTATGCAACAGGTGCTGTTCTGGGGGACAAGGAGATTAATTCTGGTTTGTCTTAAGTATGTTACAAAGAATGTCTTGCAGAAGTATCTTAAATTGTGTTGAGAAGCCAGCAGAAACGCATTGCTTCTGAAACAAATTGGAAAAGCAAACAGATTTTTGGGATGCCACTGTTATTCAATTGATTTGCACAGCCCTGTCATTCCTGTTAATTATGCTGGTGAAGAATATCAGTCCTTTCCGTCTCTTTTTTTTTTTTTTTAAGTGTAGTATACTTACCCTTTTTTAAAAATTGAAATTAATAGCTTTTCAGCTTTTTTTATTAATACCTTTTCTCTTTCCAGGTCTTAGGTGTGATAGTTGCAATTTTGGATTCAAAGCTCTCAGATATTCTAATGAAGATGGATGTGAGCCCTGTTGGTGCAACAGCCACGGCTCAGTGAACCAATTCTGCAACCCTCTCTCTGGGCAGTGCAATTGTAAAGAACGAGTGAAAGGGCTTCACTGTGACACCTGCACGGACAACTTCTATGGGCTGGATGTAACTGGTTGTAAGGCTTGTGAATGTAACGTTGCAGGGTCATTTTCTGGAACTGTGTGCGATGCGAAGACAGGGCAATGCGCATGTAAACCAAATATCGGAGGAAGACAATGCGACGAATGCCTAGATGGCTACCACAAAGTACAGGAAAGTCATTCCTTTGTTTGTCTGCCATGTAACTGTGATAAGGCAGGTACAGTAAACGGCTCTCTGCTTTGTGACAAATCAACAGGACAGTGTCCTTGCAAAGCTGGCGTAACTGGCCTTCAGTGCAGTCAGTGCATGGTTCATACGTACAACCTCAGCATGAGCAACCTCCTCGGCTGCCAGGGTTGCGACTGTGATGCTCTGGGCACGTTGGCAGGAACAGTTTGTGACCACGCTTCTGGACAGTGTGTCTGTTTGCCTCAGCGTCAGGGGAGAAGGTGTAACGAGTGTAAACCAGGTAAGGAAATTGGAAGACAATCTATTGGATCAAGTAAGTTTTGCTTTGTTGGATATCATCATAGTTCCTACAGTTTTTAATGTGTGTTTAGACAGCTTCATGTCTGACGTGTCTCTGACTTATGTTATTAATTATTTTTCCTTTTCTTCCTAACTGTGTGAGTGAGAAGGAAGTATTAGTGTCCTGATCACCATCAAATATTTATTCTATTGCCGGACGTTGTTTAATTTCTGTCATTACTGCAGATTCAACATGTCCAAAATAAGGTTAGGCCTAGTTCTTCTAGATATTGAGAAAATATACAAATTGTCATGGCCCATTCACTGCATAAGGGGTAAACTAAAATAGTTTGATGAACAGCAGCTATCCTCTTAATGAAAAATGTGGATTTGGAAGGCAGAGTGCAAGCTCTTCAGGAAGGGCACTTCATGCATAAACCTGAGCATAGGGAGATGCTTGCTTAAACTTTGGTTTAAGCGAGATTGTACAGAGATGGTTGCTTAAACTTTGATGAGGCTGGCAAACATGCCACTTAAAAAACATTCACCTGCCTTGCTGTGTTGAGGATGTGCTGGCTTTCACAAGAACTGCTTACAGTTCAGCCCTGCTAATAGGTAATACTGCAACTGCTACGTATCAGTTCAGGATGTTGTACCATGTTACTATAAACAGAGTTTAAATGTTCATTGTCAGTGGGAAGCTCTGTAGTTATATTTTAATGTTTTTGTTTTAAAAAGTAGGTGGGTAAAGTGAAACTATAGGTAATATTAACCTACCCTTAGTAATAATGTTAAACAGATAGATTTAGTTCAAGTTAAATACATATGCAATTTATTAAAGTAGCAGGTCACATTAAGAGGTACATTATAGCTCCATTGGTTTTAATATGCCATTCAATAATTTGAACAGAGGTTAAAAAAGCTTCTTAACCTCCATTAAGTATTTTTAAAAATACTTTCATTTAAATTATTTTAGGTACATATACTAATAAATAAGGCAGTGTTCTGTTTTTCTTAGTTCCTCCTCCAGTGCTATTTGACCTGCTAACCCTCTACAGCAGCCACTTAATCAGAGATCGGCAGAGGAGTGATGTCAAGGCTTCCCGAGTCAGTGACCGCCCTTGTCCTTGAAAAAGAAAGGCCAGGGTTTATGCAGAACTAAATGGTTTAAAAAGGTTTAATTGATAGTATGAACAGATTGGTTTGTAGAAAAGCTTACATGGCACTCAAAGGAATAATTCCACAATAGTTTCTGTTAAAAAAAAATAAAAATCTTACTGTAAGAATTATTTTTACATTTTCTAAGTAATAAGTATAAGCATGTATTTGCTGAACACTGAGCTCTCTTCTGCAGGTGGAAGTGTAAATTGTTACCATTGTAAAAGCATTGTATTGTTCTTAGCGTAGCACAGTGTACTACGGTACTTTCACTGACATTTTAGTGTTGATCCCAGTGTGAGCTCATTTAGACATTTAATGTATCTCACTGTCATATAAATATTCTTTTTTAGTATGTTCCAAAGCAGTTTTCTATAAAACAGGGGTAAGTATAACCTGCTAGTAATACTGGTATTAAGTTGTAAAAGTATGGAAGTGTTTAATTGGTTTCAAGTACTATAAACATGTCCTATGGCTTTGCCTTGGGACAAAGGTAAGAAAATATACTCCAAGTATATATGTAACCAATACAGCCTACTTAACACAATTAATACGTAAAACTGGCAGCCCTAAAAACATACTGAGGACTTCTGAGGCTGTTGGGACATTTCAACTCTGTGGTCTGAGTTTCTGTAGTGGAATACGCATCATATGTCTTCTAAGTCTGTGTCATTAGAAATCTGTGATAGTTAGTGGTGTTTAAAATAATGTCCTATTGTAGCACATCTTCTGTGAGCTTTGATAAAATTTGAGAGGTTTCCAAAAGTTATCAAAATCTTAATGCAGGAAGAGTTGCGAATGGAAAAAAAATTCAAACTGGATGTAACTTCAGGAAATTACTTTATCGTGACTTCTTTTTTTTAAAAAATCTCCTTCCAGAGCATTCAGCCATGTGTTTCATGTATTAGGCCATATCCACAACCTCCTGTCTTCCAGTTTGTTCTCATGTAGTAACATTTTTGCTAGATTTCTGTACGTTTATATTTTTTTAAACTAACGGTGTATGCAAAGAGAGGAACACTTGATCCTAACATGAAACCAAATGAAAGAGTTGTTTTACTTTGTATATAAACTTGCTTTAGAGATGTCCTAGGTTGCAATGGTGGAAAATGGATCTTTCCAGTCCCCAAATAGTTGTGATCTATTTGGCAGTTTGTCCTTGCCTTGCTGTGGGACTGTGTTGCCACACTGACTGGGATTTGTGCCATACAAATCCTGTTCAACACAGGTCTTGGATCCTGTTATGAGAGAAGCAAAGCTGCTTAAAAATAAAATAAAATTTAAAAAAGCATTTTGTGAGTTCTTTACTCAGTGACCACAGTTTTTCATGGAGCAGTACTTAGTACGGAAAAGATGTAAAACAGCATGTAGCATGTGTGGCCAGGCACCAATATTGAGTTTCGAGTTTTTGTGTATGTACTACCTTTTTTCTTGGCCAGAAAAAAGTGGAGTATGTTGTCACAATGTTGTCAGTGTTCTTAACTGCGCATTTTGAAGCACAGGCTGTGGTTAAGAAATTAGCATTACCGCCATAGTTGGTAAGCATGTAAAAGTGCTAAGGAATTGTTTGAGTTTTCCTTTTCCATGAGCTATACAGTGGGAGAAATAATAAGGTTATGATTAAAAAAGGAAGCTGAATACTTAGCTATGACTTTCATTGTTCCTTTTCAAGAGTATGTTTGATTGGCAAATGTGATCAGTTATGGTTGAATTGGAAAAAAATCTGAAAAAGAATAAGCATGATACTAGTTATATGCATAGATCTTGTAGAGATTTGCAGTGGCTGTCTTAAAATTGGAAATTGGCTCTATTATACAACAGTGGATCCTTCATAAAGCAACTTTTATGAGCCCTTCTAACCTTGCTGTAAATTAAGCTTGCATTAAGTTGTTTCTTACTCTTTCCTGCCAAATTCTAGGTGGTGGAAGTAAATAATAATAATGGTTATGACAGTATGAATTTGCAATCCAATGTCTCTTCTCTTTTTGTCTGCATTTGATCATGTTAATTTACTTATAAATTAGTTGGGGGCAGGATTTTCTCCCATTTCCATATCCCTCACGTTTACTTTAAAAAAAAATTTTTACTTGCTACTTCTGAAAAAAAAAATAAAAGAATTGCGGTAGTCTCCAGAAACTTAGTTAAACTTTTAGAGCATTTCTAAAAGATTATTATAAAAAACATCATGCCAAATCCTTTACTGTGCTACAGTGGTTTAGGTGGTATGACATTAGGAGAGCCAGGATGTTGAACATTAAGGTATAGATTCTTTATAATTATGAATTTCATGGCTATGACAAAAAACAATACATGCTGTAGTGATCAATCCTGCTCAGCTAAAATAGATTTATTTTCTAGAGAGATGCTTATTTACTCCCTATAGTCTTTTCTTAGACATAAGTTTCATGCAAAATTTCAGATGGACAAGGATCTGGTTTAGCCTGAGTGCTTATCATTTACTGCAGCTATAAACTAGGTCCTGAAGAAGTGCTTTGACCTTCTGCAGGAGTCCAGGCTTAAACTTGTTTCCTATCTTCCTGTTACGTTCTTTGAGTGGAGTCGTTCATTGTGCTCAAGAGTGACATTGCTGGGAAATGGTCTCCTCTATTTATGCACAGGATGGGCACTGTACTGCGCAGACAACTGCAGTATGAGATAATACATGCTGCCTCACTAATAACTTCAAGCTATTCAGTCTCTGTGGTGGCTCAGTGCGGGGCCTCTCTGGAATAAAGTGCCAACAGCGTGGTTTTTTATGATGCGAATGTATGTTAACCGGAGACTGATATCACTTCACTGTCCACTTGAGATTTATCTCACTGAGGACCAGAGGCTAAACTTGAACAAAGATTTGAGCAGTAAAATTCTAATGTTTTCAATTTGTTTAGTTCCTCTGCTATTTGGATATGAGCTCACAGCGCAACACTGCTGCAAAGACAGAGAATACCACCCTAGGGGTGTATATATAAAGCTATCTCTTGTAAGACAAAATAAATAATAAGGCCTTGGGTGATACGACATGTTACCATACAATTTTGGGCTTTTTATTATAAAGCAGGACATCAGGAAGTTATTGGACAGTGAAAAAGATTCGGTAACTTGAGAACGTGACTAACAAGAAACTGGTTGAACTTTATCTGAAGGAGAGGGAAAGTGTCTGAGAAGTGTGTGCAGATATCGTGTATCTGAGTAATGGCTGAAACTCTTCTATTGAAGTTCTGCAATAATAATTAGTAGTAACCAGCTGACAGAGTCAGAAACGCCTATCAATGGCCCTATCTTAGGATTGGTGTTCAAAGACAGGTACTTGCAGTTGACTAGTGCCAGTTAATACTGTGTCACCATCATCATTTGCAGAACTCTCATACATTGCTACCAAAAAAAAAAAAGCTGAGCCATTTGTGTGAAAAACCTAGTTAAACATCCATTAATAATCAGGTAAAAATGGAAAAGAATTTTTGAAAATTATATAATTATGTTTCTTACTGCTATGTCATTATTTAAGTTATCTTCTGATCAAACATATAGAAAAGAAATTGGTAGGAATGGAAGAAGTCCATACCTAGCAAAATAGATTATGCAAGTGGTACAGCATCCTTAAAAAAATGCATGTAAAAGCTCTTTTTGTTTGGAATTTCAGGTGAGGCTGTGAATAATGGGTGAGTTCTTCGATGACCAGATTAGAGGTGTATAAACTCTGTCTAACTGTATTTATCATTAATGTGTTAGAGACTTGCATAGATAAAGATTGCTTGTGAAGGCGGCAGGATGAAAGATGCTATAGCAGAAGCATACCACATATACTATGGCGCAGGTGAAATGAATGCTCCAGTTCATATCTGGAAGTAATACAGGAACAAAAGGATAGGATTCAGAATGAAAGCTTTTAAGTAGCAGATCAGTAACTTTTTTTTCATCAACTTATTAGTTTCTGTAAAAGTATTTGTGTAGGATACAAGCTCTATGTTGAGGAGGAGTAAAATGTAAATTTTACATAGACCTGGGAAGGTTCATCAAATGTAGTTTTTCCAAAGAAACATCATCATGTTTCAAAGATTAAGCCAACCACTAGTTGAGAAAGACTGGGAGACTTCCTTAAGAAAATATGTACATTTCTTGTATTTCACAGCTGGCCAATGTCAGAGATGAGATCCCAGACTAGAACAGACAAATGTCTGTTCTCGTATGTTATGTTTTTATGATTCTACTGCTTGTGGTGCATTAATTAGTACCTCTCATGTCCTTGGGTCTTTACTTTCCCACAGTTAATGTACTCCCCCTATTTTGCATTTGCTTTGTCTAAAATAAAGTCTGAAGAGAGAGAATAAAAGAAATCAGAGTTGGCAACTGGAGGATAAATAATAGCTTTACAAAGTGCCAATGAGAAGATTTAGAAGCTCAGCTCTGCAGGAGGACTATATTGCTTTATTTGAGTTGATGTGTATGTTACCTAAGCTTTGGTTCTGTTGTTTCATCCCCGATTATACACGAGTTATTATTAACTTACTGTCTTCATTTTTTGCATATTGTCTATTCTCAAAATCCCTTTCTCTTCCAGGTTTTTATTTTTCTCCATCCAGTGTCACCGGCTGTCTGCCATGCATGTGCCACATAGCTGGTTCAGTGAATCAGATCTGTGATAAACTAACTGGTCAATGTATTTGCCAAGATGCCTCTGTAACAGGACAGACATGTGAACGTTGCAAAGAACTTTATTTTGGATTTGATTCTTTCACAGGGAGGTGAGTATTTCTTTTTTACAGGTCATTTAGAACCTCCTTGTTATATTTTTCTGATAGTAGCTCATTCAAAGGTTTAGTGACAATGCAAAGATGTGCTCTAGTTACATTAATCCTTCTTTGAATTCACATGTGCACTCTGTATAACGTGTGGTACGTCATACAACCCCTCTGTGCTCCCATGAGCTGAAGGAAAGAAATTTTGGCACAGATTTAAGTAGAAATATGAAAGCTGTATAAAGCGAATGCTATCTAATGTTATAGCTATTTGGTAATTGTTTCTCTACACTTCTCTGCATCTTCAGTAAGATGTGTTGGTTTCTGAGGTGTTAATCATTGACTATTAAAATACAGGTAATGTGCCATTCTTATAATCAGTGAATGCTTTTGAAGATCTTAGGAAGATATTTTAATGGAAAAAAAATGTAAAAAATTGCAGATATCCCTGTCTTTCCAAATTTCTTTTAGCAGCAGCAGCAGTAGAAATACTCACAGCACCTTTCCTCTTAAAAATCTGTTTTTCTGAAGGAGTGTATTCTTTTTCAGCATTTACTTATGTGCCACAGGGTAAATTGTTTATCTATGTAGCCTGGGGCTTCTAGGTACACTGAAATTATATGGATATATTCCCTGGAATGTACGGGGAAAAAACATATCTATAGGTAGTGCATTGTTATTCCAGCTACTGCTCTATCTTTCTTTTCCAGGATCATCTTTCTTGCTTAATCCCCACAATCTCAATTTCCTTTTAAATATTGTCCAGAAAGATTGCACAACTCTAAAGCAATCATATTTTCATGCAGACCGATGGCATTAAACTGTTTTGTTATATTTAGTATTTTTACCTTTAAAAAAAAAAACACAGGCAGAAGCAAAATCTGTACAACATTCCCCTCCTCGTGCTCCTTTTCCCCAGCTAGTGTGGGGTAGACATGCTTTTAGGCAGTGATTATCAGTGAAGCTTTGCATATATTTGACATTATTCTGCAGATTTTTCACTTTAACTTTTATGTTACTGTCACTCATTAGGAGATTTTAAAAATTATTTTTTACTGTTGCGGGTCACAGAGGCATCTGCTAATGGCCATAAAGTAATTTGTAGGAATAAGCACTTCCTATTTGCACTTCCTGTCATTTCTAATGGTAAGGAATAAAATCTGTGTAATATTAAAGATCCCTTTTAAATATATTTTCCTTATTATTAATCATCTTTTTTTTTTTTTTTACTTGGAATAGATTTTTTTTTCCCCCTTCTCAGGTTTAGCAGGTGAGGGAGAAGTTTGTGTCTGTATTAAGCAATAGCTTTCTTGAACTAGATATTGGCCTTCAATCACCTGCATTTTGATCTGTCTTCTGAAATTCAAAATGTGGAAATATCTAGAATTATCTAGATGTTGTTGTAAAGATAGAAAGTTTTTACAGATCTGGAATTTGAATCAGAGTTGGCTTTAATGCCTTAATACTACTTAATCCTCATGACAGTATTGAAGACTGCTCTGGTAGTACATTAACATGATTAAGTTGTGTTGCATATGCTTGGCTTCCTTTTGGTTATCATCTTCTTGGGCAATGTACCTCTGTTCCTCAGGCAGAAACGTTTATCCACTGAAAATGATAATCCAAGTCTTTATTTGTTAATCTATTTTAATCCATTTCTTTAACTGTTAATATCTTCTTGAAAAGAGTAATATGCTTTTTCTTTCTCCATAAAGTTGCAAAGTCATTTAAACCATCCTTGCTTCAAGTGTCTTTTAAGGACTCTGTGGTTACAGAGTAAAAAGGGTATGAGCTATCTGTAGTGGCAAAGATCTATCTGTCTTGGCAAAATAGCAGACAAGGAGCAAAAGTTGCGACACGCAGAGACTGTGACGCTTTAAAATTCTCCCACTCTGAGGAATGTGTATGTGAGCTAGTTTTTGTGATGTTTTTTAGATAAAATGGGAACTCCATATTTTTTAATGTATTTCAGCTTATGAAGCAGGAAAATTTCCTGGGGTATTAAAGAATTAGAAATACTGGGTGTTTGCAGTGGTCTGAAAGATCTGTAATCGTTGTGGGTATTGGTACACATTTGAAATGCTTTACCTCCGTATTGTTTACTATAATGAACTGGTCAATGAAGATCACAAATTGTTTATCTATATATATGTCTTGACAGATTACTGTTTATGAAATCCATTTAGCAAGTGAGGTTTTCCCATAAGGATGAAAAATGAAGATTTTAAACAGATTGCTGGAGAGGCTTTAACTGCACCTAGAGAGTCAATGTAATAAAGGTTTCTCTATATTAATATTACAAAAACCATTTATCCTCACAAAATCAATATTGCAATTCATCTTGGCCTGACGTTTCTCTTTCCATGTTTTAAAAGTCTGTTTTCCTTGATTATATATAATTCTGTTTTAATAAAACTCAAATATATTGGAATCGGGGTATCCTGAAGAAGTAGCATTTAACAAGAATGCTGAAAATATTTCTTACGGGATTAAAAGTTTCAAAGAATTAGTTATTTTTTTAAAAATCCCTAATTACCTGAATCCTTAATGCTGACTGAAAAGCATGAACTATGCATAGCAACAAAGCCAGTTCTAGTGTTCTGCAGTTTAAGAAAATGATGCATGTGATGAGACAAATACAATGTGTAATCCTCTGGAACAGTGTGATGAGATGTATGCTGTTGTTTGCAGGATATGGACCCTAACTGAGTATAGGTGGAGGTAGGGAGCCCACACTTTTCCTAGAAGAAAATGCAACAAGCAGAAAGCAGCAGCCCCACCCCGCCAGGCGCTGAAAACTATTACTGTGACTGTACGTGTATGTGAGTGTGATCGTCTCATGTGTGAATGATAATGAAAACTGAAATACTCAGGGGACCCTTATGAATAAGAGGTGCAGTAATATACAGGAGCAATAAGAGAAGCTTGTCTTTTACTGTGTCTCTATTGAGACAGTTTTATTAGCAACCCCCCCCCAACAAAATCTGTACTAAATATGTACATGTAATGAAATTATGAAATAATAAAGTACTGTCTTACTGAGCAAATAATTCTGTCTTCGTTTTTTCTCTAAACTGTTTTTTTCAGTCATGACATTTAAATAGTCTAAACAAAACCTCCATTTGAAGGGGGATTTGGATGCACTGTCTACAGATGAAAAGGCTTAATACAGTTTGAAAAAATTGCCCTTTTCTCTTGACTATAAAAGAGAGCAGACTACAGTATAGCAGTTTCCAAGAGAGAATGTATTTTATTTATTCCCAAAAGGATATTAGTCCATAAAACAAATTTGCAGCTTATTTTGCAGCTTTAGCTTTTATCAGCCTTTTTAAGGGTGTTGAATGATTACCCAGGAGATCACACAGCACTAGCTGCTGTAGAGTAGAGGAACTCTAATACAGAGAGCTCCGTGATGGGCAGAAAATGTATGTGAAGAGTTTTTTTAAACTTGTTTAAAAATCTGTCACATTTAATGTCTATTTCACTGATTATTGACCTGAATTTTAGTGTCCTAATGTGGAAACAGTTTCAACCCCCCCCTCCTCTCTCCCTTGCCTTAAAAAGCTGATACCTAAAACATAACTGAGCTCACTTTTATTTCTGCCTTCATATAGATAGAAAGAGATAGACCCAAGGTGATGGTGATGACTGGGAAAATGGCAAAGTAACTTGTGCAAAGGCACCACCAACTATTTCCTTGGATCTGGTGAAACTGGCCAAGGAAAGATCAACCAAATATAAGTCAACAACTCTTGTCTAGTCTTAGAGTTAGCAGAGCAAAGGGGACATGGCATGACTGTCTCTGCCTTGGACTTCTCCAGGGTCTTTTTGCTGCTTCATCATCTCGGGACGTGGCATCTGGAGTAATTTAAGATTCCCTCAAGGCTGGTGTTGCTTATAAATGAACTGTAGATTTCCCAGTATGCACTGTACAGTTCCACATTTCTCCCAGTCCATATTTTTTTCAAAATACTTCTGGTCTGCAGCAATTAAAATATAATGAAATTAGAATCTAAAGTGAGAAGTTTTATTTGCCATTGTTGACTTTCTGTTATGACTAATAATGGCAGTCTGTATGGCAATGTGTAGCATAACAGTATTTGCAGTAAGGAAAAAATCGATTTGCTTAACTTCTGAGGTGTTCTGAGTCTTTGAATATTTGCATAATCTGACATTGGTATCCCTGCTATAAATGAATGTCAGTGGGCAAATGGTCTATCAAGTGAAAAATAAGTTGATCGTGAGAGATTTCACATGCAAAAGTCAAAGCATAAATTAATCCTGAAAGTACTCTACTGATGCCAGAGATTCACAGAATTCAAATGTGGCATTTGTGCGATACCAATGCTTTTAAATTTTTTGTTCTTTTAATTAAAAAAATTATTTAATGTACACATTTAATTAAATAGTCTTTTTGTTATTTTCAGTTTTGTCCATCAGGCTGCAAAGAAAATGCACTTTCTGTTACAATATTAATATTTCTGCTACTGTGTTTCCTTTCACTGTTTTAATCTGACTTTTTTTCTCCCAATTTTTTTTCTACGTTCATTCTCCTTTATTTGCAGAGTGTTATTTTTTTCAACTTAAAGTTGGCTTTGTGGACAAAAAATTACTAATTGATTTCTTTTTCAACAAAGGCCTAGTTTCCTCTAAGTTAGAAGGTTGCATATTTTGTGCAGAAAACTTTGAAACTGGTTACACATGTATCATTGAACTCTACAGCTCTGCGAGAAAGGTTGTGTGAGTAAGTGTAGCAGGACTGAGTGCATAATGTGGTTATTACCAAACATTATTATCCGGTTTGTGTATGAATCAATATATATAAAAGCTCTTTAATTCTAAGCAGTTTTTATCTAAAATAGAATATTATTCTGGCATTGAGATGTTAATGTTTATTTTTATAATGGGCACCTTTATTGTAAGTTACATTTTTTTTTATCAGGCTAATAGATTTTCTACTGAGTCTCAGGCTACTGAACTGTTTATGATTTTTTTTAATTATGTTACTCAAGAATCTTTTAAACAAAACCCTACTGTGCTTAACTGGAGTGTTAATGTGTTTTGATCACTTCCTTGATTTGTTTTTGTTTGTAGATGTCAGCACTGTAATTGTCATCCTGCAGGAGCCATTAGTGGGACTTGTCATCTTGTTACTGGACAGTGTGTTTGTAAACAATTTGTAACTGGCTTGAAATGTGACAACTGTGTTCCCAATGCTAGTAATTTGGATGTCCACAACCTATTTGGCTGCAGTAAAAGTAAGTGGATGTTAGGTCTTAAAAGCATGTCTTTCAAATTAATGTTTTATTATTGATTTAGTGAGTATCAAATTAGGTCAGCAGTACCAAAACTGGGTGTGACTTGTTCTCTCCCCTCATCTTTCTGGTCCCTGAAGTTTGGGTGATTTTTCACTATGAGTATCTCAGGATTGTTTTCTCGAGAGTGGTACAGAATGCTTCACATCATACACACACCTTATGCTTGCAGTATAATCCAGGGGAGAAGTAATGGCCCATAGTTCTTTTGCACTTCCCACGATGTTCTTTGTAGTGCCCAATGCAGAGTTTGTCTTTTAGTCACACGAACGCAATAGGATTTGTACAATTTAAAGCTTAGCCCCCTTTCCTGCCATTAACAGGAGGCAGGAGATCTGTCTTCAGAAGGTCTGAAGAGCAAAAGGTCTGTTGAAGACCTGCTCCTGGTGATTAAGTCAAAATCCTCTCCTCAGTGCGATGTAACTTTGCCTTTCTCTCCTGGGGCTTTTTTTGGTCAGTTTGGGAAAACACGTGATGTGGTGTAACAGGGCATCATAAATCAGCATGTGTGAGGTGGGGCTAGTGCTATGTTGATGGTCAGACCATGAATTGTAACAAAACACATTGCAATGGAATATCTGCACTTGCCACGAGTCTGGATATGAAGAGATGGCACAATTTCAGCCTTTGTTTGTGTCATAAGTACTCAAAATTAAATGTTCAGATTTGCTCACCAGTGCATAGTCACTAAGCTGGCAGGGATTTTAAAGAAGTAAAGGAAAAATATTGTAAGTAATAAAATTAAATTTTTAAGTTGCCTTCAGTTCAATGTTCAGAAACAGGCTTTGAGGACCTTATACCATGCAATGCGAAACTGTGGGTAGCTAATTCTGAAAAAGTTGTGTTACATTTTTGTGACACACCTTACTGCTGTACACAGTTAACAGCCCAGCCTTGGAAGTCGTGTAACCAGTGAATGGCGTACTCTGCAGTTGGTCATTTCTGTCAGCAGGCCTAATTGATAATGGCCACAGTGGTCCTACTGTGGGATTTAGCTTAGGTAGCTGTGTGTAAAGCAGCAACAGGGTTAGACATTCCCAAGTGATCTCTGGAGTGTGTTTCTGGATCCTCCTTCAACAAAACAATTCTTTTGTGTATTCTGTATAAGTATTTATATGACATTCATCATTGTGATACGTGCACACTGTAGATTTGCCAGCAGAGATTTACATGCACAAAGAGTTTGTTTACAAGGACAAACAGCTCTCACTTTGATTCCAGTTTGTATTTCATTGTAAATTGGTTTAAATTTCAAGTAACGTCCATTGCAGAATGCACAGTGCTATAAATAGGATAGAATGAAGAGACTGATTTGCTTTCAAAGATGGTTTTTTTTTTTTCTCAAAGTTTGGAAGTGTTTAGATACAGTTTGGTTTTGTTTCTCCCCATACGCTTCTGTAGAAGGCATAGTATTTATTCATTGTGCAGATAGTTGATTGGCTTGTTGTTTCTTTAGAAAATGTAGGGTGTTTCAACCGAATGTATAATAATAATAGTACATGGCACTTTTATGATGGTGTTCATCTTCAAAGTGCTTTACAAACATAAACTAACCTACTTATTTATGTTGGGCTATACATTGGATAAAGGTCAATAGCAATTCAACTATAAAATTGATTAATAATAATATGACATAGGTAAATAATGTCGTAGATTTTATTTAGAAAAAAATACATCAGGCAATATTCTAAATGACAAGCAGAGTCCTCTTCTGGACATAAATGATATAGCAGTTGTAGTCTTTTGGTTATTCATACCAAAATATTTTAACTTGTTGCACAGAAATGGAGCTTTGCCTAGCTTGATATTTGTCATTATTTTCATTGTGACACAGTATTTTGTTCACACATATCATTACTGGTTATAAGTCTTTGCCAAGGGAAGCAAACACAAGTTGCTGTCACTGTCGAACTAGCATTATTTAAGGGAAAGACCTACTTTGGATTTTCCTGCCCAACAGTATCTTAGATGCTCCATAAAAAATCTGAAATATAGTACTTTGCTTACACATCTAAAATCTAAAACGGCAAACGTGGGAGCAGGATGCAATAGTGTGAGACTGAGAATGGAACATGAAAGTAATGCTGGTAAATTTGTATGATTGCGCAGGTCTTGTAAGCATGTATTACATGGAGATAAACTTTCAAAAATGCCAAAGAGATTTAGGAGCACCTATTTCCTTTGAGTCTCAAACATTACTTCTGTAGACACTTCAGCACACGTTCGCTTCCTAACTGAACTCAAAAGCTCTAGACTGGCATCAAAACAACCTGTGCTTTCCAATGGGAGATGATGATTGTGTTTTGTTCAATTCAATGAACTCTAGAAATATTTTCTGCTATTTCTTGGCTGGGAGACTGCAGTAGGAGCACGGCTTTTCATTATCTTACTCTAAATAAAGAGCTTCAACTCACATTTTAGATTTGTATTAAAAACTCAGATGTAGTGTTACCCACTGATGTTGGTGTTAAGTCTCTACATCTATCACTTGTGTGGCTTGAGGTCCTCATGTCGTTTTTTGTCTGCAGCTTCACTCTTTGCTTCTTGTCTCCTGTTAGCTTGGCTGAACATATTTTGATAATTAACTTTTGATGAGCTGTGTATATTAAGCAAATACCCATGTAGTGAAGGTGATGATGGTTTGTAAACAGAAGGAGAAAAAATTAATGAAAACCACGTGTTTCTAATGTTGATGTTTTCCTATAATGCTTAATGTAAGCGAGAAAAACTTATTGGGTGGTTCTGCACCCACCTCCTGGTAGCTTACTCTGTAGGGTGATTTTTGTATTGCCCTCAGCTATTCTCATTCCTGGAGCAAAATATTTTCCTCTAGATCCACACTCCCCTGTTTCTCCCTCTCTCAGTAAAGAGGGTGGGGAAACAGCACCATTTGCCTTTGAGTGAAGCTATAGCAATTTCTAGCTGCTAAAAGAGATGGGTCTTGTTCTGTGCTAATGCACGGTGTACTGAGGGTCAGGGAGTAGTGCCTTCCGTGGTGTAACAAGCTGGCTGGAGATCTCATAGCAGGATGTAGACTCATGCCCTGACTTGAATAATAACATAAATACGTTTACGTGCACATGTGTGTATGTATGTGTGTATATCTATGCATGCAAAGTTTAATTTCAGAGTAATAGCCATTATCTTAGAAAGGACCATGATCATACAGTTGGATTACAAAAGAGACATAGGAGGGACTTCGCTTTTTCTGGAAATGTGAGACTTTTGGCTTGTGAACTTCAGGTTTGTTTTTCTCATTATTGATACGAGTGCAATTAAGTAGCACATTTTCCAAAGTTAATGGAGGTGATAGCAATGTAGTATTTTGGTAAATAAGAATCTCAAGCTGGTTTCTTAAAATGTTAGACACCTCACTCTCGTTGATTTAAATTTCATTAGAAGTAAATGGAAGTGAATTGCCTAAAGAACCTTCAAGATTTGCCCCTTTATGTTTTTTGTCATTTAATTAAGTAGGCTTATTGTAACACTTCAGTAAAATTTGTAGTTAGTTGGACTTCCCATTTCTGTTCTAATAGAGGAAGTTATGCCTGGCCTATGCTAAAATGGAATGAATCCCTTGGAAAAAATAAATTATAATTGAACTATAGACATCAATAATGTGACCAGATAAACATGTTCCTGTTTTATAGAGGTCTTGAAATAAATTAAAAAAAAAAAAAAGTTTTTGGAAAACTGTGGTGTGCTTGCTTTAATTTGGGGGGGAAAGGGGAATTAATTTTATTTGTCCTTTGTTTAAATGTATAAATTTGTTTTGTGTACCTGGGTAAAAAGCTTTATTGGAGAGCATTTGGGTGGATCAGCTTAGTCTATTACTGTCTTGCCTGAATGACTGTATGTTTACTTGATGGTTTTTCTTTGAAGAAAACTCAGGAGTTTCTTTGCATTTTTATTTGAATTTGTGTGCTTATTATCTTCATTTTTATGTCCTCTGGTTTTGTGTATGTTTTAGCTCCATTCCAGCAACCTCCTCCTACAGGAGAAGTTCTCAATTCCTCTGTTATCAGTCTTTCATGGAGTCCCCCCGACTCTCCAAATTCTAACAGGCTTACTTACCAGCTGTATAGGGATGAGGCTGAAATTTATACAACCGAAGACTACTACCCTTATGGTAAGAAGATGACATCAAAGATTTTGTGTTTATGTGTGTGTGTACATATCTATATAGATGTGCAATTTTTCTCAATTTGCTGTGATTTTGAATACCTTATTCTGTTTTCCTTTAGTGAGTTAGTGTTCTGTGTTATTAAGTTTGTTTGAAACAAATGACTACTCCGGTCTAAAATCTGGCAAACTGAGTCACCCAAAATGGCTGATAATTTTTTACTTTTTAATCTGAAAACCTTTAACTGACTCACCAAAAGCATTCCCTGCAAATGTACACAGGCTCCAAAATCTAAGAGTCAAAGTTCCAGAGAAAGAATTAGGGTGAATGGAAGAGACCATAATGTGCTTGAACTCGCTTTTTTCATCCTCCTGGTTTTAAACTGTTAACAGGTTAGGAAAGCTTTTTGTGGTCTCTAACTTTTAGCACCTTCTGTTAAGCTATCAGTGTAGCTCCTGATTTGCCTTTAGCAGCACCACTTTTCTCATGTTGAGGCTTGCAAAGGGATCCTCAGAAGGCAATCCTCAAGGATTCGACACTGTCCTAGCTGGAAAGGCCATTTTGTGCTACTGTTGATCCTCTTATCAAAGAAAAGGAGATGGATTTGCATACTGTTGTTATGTATATTTGGCACACAAGTGGTTTTTTTTTTTAAGAAGACAGGTATGGTTTAGTGCCAGTAACGTTTGATTTCTGCTCTAGCAGCTCTTTTAGTTTGTTGCATTTTCATACCAATGCAGCAGAAATATTTTGCAGAAGCTGAGTCTTTCTAATTATTGGCATGTACGCTGGAGGAAAAAAAAAAAAAAGACACTTATTCAGTGGAAGCACAGATCTTTTGGCATGAACCTAGCATTTTTATGTTCTGGTGCATGCTGCTGTGTTACAATTGATTGTGGTTTATGCTGTTAATTTGGACACTGCAGTACATACCATGAGGAAAGATATGTGACCCCATGTAAGCATGGGATTAAGTGACTGAGAGGAGAGAAAGAAACATTACAAAAAAGTTTAGAGAGCTAATAGAAAATATTCCAATTCCTTAATTTGGTTTAAAAGCCTAACTTTAATAAAAATATGAATTAATTTCAAAAAAAAAAGCTATTATACTTTGTTGTTATAAATTTGTGCTCTGTAATGTACTTGAAATGTGCATTGTTGAGGATGTTATTTTATGACTGTACCTACATACTTTGTAGAGAGCGAAAAATTCTGAATGTGTTTAGCTGTATAACAAGACATTATCGTGTTTCTATTTGACAAAACACTATTTTGTAAAAACATAGATTTGGTTTCAAAAGACGTTTTTGACATTTCCTGCTAAACCCCCTAATTAATGATGTGAAATCACCTGCTGGTGTTTGAATATCAAGAATACACTGTTAATGCTGTCAGAACTTTTGATGTTACTTTTTTCTCAGTATAGTGTGGAATTTGTAATGCTTATGAAATGCCCCAAGAGTGCAACTGGATGAACATTATCTTATGACTAAATGAGAGTTTTATAGAAACATTGAACTTCCCAAGGAAAATTTAGAATAATCTTCTAAATTGACCTGGTGATCTGGCTGATAGTATTGCAGAATGCCCAATTAAAACAATGTTTTCCTAACTGCTCTGGGAAACCAGAGGCTCAGGAGATACCGATCCTTGTCTTGAGGATAAAATTAAATACTTGCTCTAAAATGTGGAAGAAACCCCAAAAGTTACTTATAATTCTAACTCCAAATCATGTTGGTTCTAATTATTTATAAATGTAGCTACATACATGATGGAGTTGTTCACCTGAGGAATGTAGAACCTTCTACCTTTTGACTTTATCCAATTTTATCTAGCCTATATTCCTAGTGAAATAAAGTTACCATCTGGTGACCAGGTGTTCATCAACACTGAATGAACTTTCTCATAATGTTAAGATGGTGCTGGTTACCTTTCTGGCACACATTGTCAGCATTCTGGGTGATCTGCCTATTCCGATTCCTATGCTTGAAAAAGGGAAATTAATGTGCTTGCTGTTGACATTAGACCTGGGGCCCTAGAGTCCAGGTTGGCCGTAGAGTACCTAGAGTCTGGGTCTGTTCCAGAGGCTGTGTTTTGGGGGTTGGTTGTTTATAGAGCTAGGGTGATGTTGGTGCAGTTGTTTCCAGAGCAGATATGAATTCTGGAGTTGGTGTTTTGGTTGGGAGGTGGTTCTTGGTAATGTTCTAGCTTGGTTGTTGGGTCCAGGTAATGTTCTAGCTTGGTTGTTGGGTCCAGGTAATGTTCTAGCTCGGTTGTTGGTTTTAGATCGGGTTCCAGTTCACTTGCTGGTTCTGGAGTGGGATCATGGTTTAGCTCACTTGTTGGTTCAGGACCATGGTCTAACTCTAGCTTGCTTGTTGGTTCATGACAGCTTCTTGGTTCTGCATCACTTGCCTGCTCACTATTAATGCATGGGGATGTCACCATAACCATTGCTGCCACTGGCAAAGCCATACTGCAACCTTGCCTGAAGTACTAGGGTTTGAAAGGCATGAAGATGAGATTACCTGGTCTCCTCATTGCTGGACTCCAGCAGTATGTTTGTGATCACTACAAGTAGTTGAAGTGCTCTACGTAATTACTGGGCTGACACTGCTGCTTTTGTACTACAATGTCAAAGGTTGAATATCTAGCAATATTAATAATTTTGTGGTCCTCTTCTTTTTGTACTCAGGGCTGGCTTGCCAGTGCAGATGTACAGAGAGGACTTAGAAATAGTTGTGGCCTTTCCATTTGTTTTGAAAAAGCTTAAGAGTATCTGTGCTCTGGCATGTAATATATTACTCGATGTTCACTATTTCTTAAGGGAGAGCAATATATGGGGTACAGTTGTATGTAAATTCATATTGTGCTGTGATGACAAAGTTGTGTAACTGCTTCTGGGATATACCCAGGAGCTATTCATGGTCATGGCTGCTAAAAAGCTGCTAAAAACCTATCGAGAGTAATGGAAAGCAGGGGATGAGGGTGGTAAATATAAGCTTTGGATATACCTTTTTAATAATTATTTGCACTTCTGTTTCACTTTTCATCCAAGACCAAATGCTTTACAAATGAACTCTTAAGCACTATTTTAGAGGTGAGGAAGTGAAAGCATAGAAAAGTGAAATATTTGGTCTTATGCTATGAAATGAATCAAAAATAAAGGTGTGAAAATTTACAGAATGGTTTTGTTTTTATTTCTAAATCAGATCCACCAATATAGATGCTGATTTACACTTGAAATAATATTTCCGAGCAAAGGAGGTACAAGAAGATAATTGTATTAATCTTGTTTATGATAAAGCAGGAACTAGGAGAAATTAAATGGAAAAATTTCTTTAGTGATGCCAATGTGCAGTGGAAGAGAATAAAGGGAAAATGGGAGGGAGTTTTGTCCCGTTAAAAAAAAAAAGTTGAGAAGTTACAATGTTCATAATGGTCTCAAGAAGAGCACACAAACAGGCATAAATGTCTTATGTCTTGGACTAAGGCTGGAAAGACTTTACGTATGCAAACTAAGATTATTTTTAATGTGTTAGACTGATACGATTTTCTTCTCACCTGTTTGTTTCAGGTGTTCAGACCTTCACTGATACCATGTTATCTCCATATACCTTCTATTCCTATTACATCCAAGCCACCAACGTTCATGGTTTTACAAGAAGTGCCTCAGTGACATACAGAACAAAATCTGGGACACCTACAGGAAGCTTGCATTTAAATCCTGTCTTTCCTGTTAGTCACCGCTCTGTTTTACTTTACTGGACAAGCCTCTCCAATGACTCTGGGCCCATAGAGAAATACATTTTAACATGTATTAGCTTGGTTGATCTTCAGCCTTGTGGTCAGTATGAAGGCTTGAAAACTTCAGCAATTGTTTGGAATCTCATTCCATTTACAAAGTATGTTTTTTCTGTGCAAGCTTGTACTAGTGGAGGCTGCTTAAAGAGCCAGCCAGTAACAGTAATTACTGCACAAGCTCCCCCAGAAGGGCTACACCCACCAATGATAGAAGTCATCAGCTCTACAGAACTGGCTGTGGAATGGTCACCACCTGAGAAACCAAATGGTAGGACATTGTATTTGCTTTTTTAAGTCAAAGATCTTGCAAAATAAAACCAGCATATTCTCAAATCTGGTTAGAATATCCTTATCCTTGTGATGTGAGACTGAGAATGAAGTAAGGCATTGTCTGAATTTGCCTGTCTGACACTGAATAACAGAATCACAGAATGGTAGGGGTTGGAAGGGACTTTTGGAGATCATCTAGTCCAACTGCCCTGCCAAAGCAGGTTCACCTAGACCAGGTTGGATAGGATTGCAGCCAGGTGGGTTTTGAATATCTCCAGAGAAGGAGACTCCACAACCTCTCTGGGCAGCCTGTTCCAGTGCTCTGCCACCCTCAAAGTAAAGAAGTTCCTCTGCATGTTTAGATGGAACTTCCTCTGTTCCAGTTTATGCCCATTGCCTCTTGTCCTGTCGCGGCACACCGCTGAAAAGAGTCTGGCCCCCTCTGCTCGACACCCGCCCTTTAGATACTTTAAAAGCATTCATGAGATCCCCCCTCAGTCTTCTCTCCTCCAGGCTACATAGACCCAGGTCTCTCAGCCTTTCCTCCTAAGAGAGATCCTCTTTTCCCTTGATAAGCTTTGTAGCCCTCGGCTGGACTCTCTCCAGTAGTTCCCTGTCTTTCTTGAACTGGGGGGCCCAGAAATGGACACAGTACTCTAGATGCGGCCTCACCAGGGTGGAGTAGAGGGGGAAGATGACCTCCCTCGACCTGCTGGCCGCACCCTTTGTAATGCCCCCCAGGAGACCATTGGCCTTCTTGGCCACAAGCGCACATTGCTGGCTCATGATCAACTTGTCCACCAGGACTCCCAGGTCTCTCTCTGCAGAACTGCTTTCCAGCAGGTCAACCGCTAACCTATACTGGTGCATGGGGTTATTCCTCCCCAGGTGCAGGACCCTACGCTTGCCCTTGTTGAACTTCATTAAGTTCCTCTCCGCCCAATTTTCCAGCCTGTCTAGGTCTCGCTGTGCGGTGGCAGAGCCTTCTGGTGTGTCAGCCACTCCTCCCTATTTTGTATCATCAGCAAACTTGCTGAGGGCACACTCTGTCCCCCTCACCCAGGTCATTGATGAATATGTTGAACAAGACTGGACCCAGTACTGACCCCTGGGGAACACGGCTAGTTACTGGCCTCCAACTAGACTCTGCGCTGCTGATCACAGCCCTCTGAGCTCTGCCATTGAGCCAGTTCTCAATCCACCTCACTGTCCACTCATCTAAATGTACCCTCAAAGTCTGTGTTTTATTTTTCTGGAGTCCAGAACTCCAACTGGATGTGTTGGGTCCAGGATTTAGCCCTTAGTGGCCTCTGTTGCAGCAAAAACCCACATGTATAATTAAACATTTACAGTAAAATTAATTTTTTCCTAATTTGCCAGATCAACTAGTTCAGACAGATGTGGTGATGTTGCCTTACAAGAATAAATAAGCAGATAAGAGTTATGGAAAAAAAAATTCTAAGAATTAACAGAGAAGTCTGTTTTTAAAACCATCCGTCATGTGTAGTGACTAATTCTATTACCAGTATAACTTTGTTAGGGATTAGGCGATTGCCAAGAGTTGCTGGTCTAGCTTGCGTAATAATATTTTAGATTTTTGAAACTGAGAACACAGCTGTTGCAAGATACTTTTGTGATGCCACAGATTTTACTGGTAAACACTTTATCTTTTAATGTATGTGCAATGGAGCTTTGTGAACTTGCGCTTACATGCGTGTATAATTGCGCATGTGAAAACAAGCATTTTGATCTGTTCATGAAAAGGACGTCTGTGTATGGGGAGCTCAGCTTTCTCTTCAAATGTTTCATTTGCCAGCTATTACCGGATTAGACAGGAAGAATGCCCGCACAAGAATACCTGTGTATATTTAGAGGGGCAATTCCTACAGTGCAGGTCATGTTATTTGCTGTTAGCACTTCTCCCTCAACCTGTAGCATATGCTCTTCTTAGTTTATTCCATAGCCATTGCATGCATGTCATTGCCTGCGCAGGCAGATTTAAGCAATACTCTCTGGTCAGATTTCCTGGTCTTTCCAAAGAGGGAAGCTGTTTCTCCCAAGCAACCTCTCCAGTTCTGTGCATGAATACAGCCTCAAATATATACATTATATGGTAATTAACTATCTCCTGGCTTTGCTATGACTCTCATCTTTTCCATTTGGGAAATCTCCAGTCAGCGTTCTTACAGTCTATTCCTACAGTTAAACTGCTTCCACGATCCAGCCTAGATTATGTATCACTTCATACCACAATACTGAAGTTATTTTTAGCAAAGTGATGAGACCTTCTGGCATACGTAATAGGTTTACATTGATGGAAAACTAACACACACTCACACATATATATCTCCTATCCGGTAGTGTGTTCTAAAAGGTTAGCATTAAACTATCACTCAAAAATTCCTTAGCCGCTGTGTAAAAAAAAAAAAAAAAAAAAAATTACAAAACATTTAAATATCCTTTTGAGAATTGGAGACCCGAAGTAATTTCCAGTAACATTTGATCAGAAATTTAGGATATCTTATTCCAGTGAGGGTAGTGTAATCCAGCCGTTTGTTTTCAAATCCCAAAATTGCATGGAGGTGGAAATAAACAGCGTAATGCAAGAAATGCCAAAGTGAGCATTTGGATGAAAATAGCAGAAATGAGGAAAACTACTTATGCTATATTTTCTATGATGCTGATTGATTGATTTTTAGCTCTAAATATATTGGTGTTGGTTTTTTAGTAGAACTCTAGATAATGCACTAATTTTTCTGGCTTGCTTTTTTCTCTAGGCATAATTATAAGATATGAACTTTACATGAGAAAAAAATTAAAACCGGCTGGGAACATTCTTCCTCCTGAAATTCGTGTTTTCCAAAACAGTGGATGGCTTAGTCCTCAACCAGTTATGGAGTCTCCTAATGAAAACGCCCTGGCCCCACCACAGACCAGTACCACAGTCACTGATCTGGAGCCATTCACAGAGTATGAATTCTATGTGCTAGCAGTAAACATGGCAGGTAGCGTATCTTCAGACTGGATATCAGGACGAACAGGAGAGGCTGGTAAGTATTGGTCTGAATTTGTTTGGTACAAATGAAAGGAAAAACTACATTAGAATGCATTCTTAATTTATTTTTTTTTTTTCAATAAAATGTGTCTAGTGAGGATTCAAATAGGGGCAAATTCTCATTTTTAATTAGTTAAAGGTAGGTCAGACCATCTCAGAATTTAGCATGTTAAGCAAATACATTTTCTTCACCATAAAATCATATTGTTGAAGAAAATAATTCCTGTCAATTAAACCAAAATTTCAAAACTATAAGATTGCACAATCTATCAAACAGTGTTTGAGCTCCCCGCTATTTTCCCAGTTGTTATTTATATGTTCTTTAAAGAAGGAAAACATGAAAAAATACTGGGTTTTTTTCACAAATGTATTAACAGTTGGTGTGAATCAGGAATGTTGTCCAAGAAAGTACATATATTCAGAAAGGAGGTTTTAATGAGTTTTCCTGAACTGAGGATTCCATTGTTTAGAAAGAAATTTTTTGAAGAACTTGAGAGGGTTCCCTTTTCAGGAGTGTCATGCTTGAAACTTTTCATGTGCTTTTTGTGGAGGCCGAGTGTCATAATAGAGACTGTTTTTTTCAGAAGTTTAACCGGTTCACAACGGCTCTTGTTACGACCCTTCTCTTCAGATTTTTTCGAAAGGGCTTGCCACTTGACATATTATTTGAAAAAACAGCTATTTATTTTAATGGTGTCATTAGAAATCTAACTTTTTTTAGGCTGCTAGAGCCTATGTTTTGCAGTAAAACATTTCCATTACATCGCTGATGCTTTTGTTTGCTGTTAGCTTGAAAATCATGTCCTCAGTCGTTTGCTCCTGCAAAACAGCAGGCTAAACTAATTCCCCTTTCAAAATGAGTCTTTGTGCTTATCTGTTCTTAAATACTATATGTTATAAAAGTGTTAAATTGTATTTGGGAAGAGGTCCATTAGTGTGTTGTTTGTCCATAGCAGAAGTGCTATGGGTTGGTATCCTATTATTACAGAGTAATCAGGTGGGGATTTAACTGCAGTGCAAACAATCCTTTTACAGATTTACTATGGAAGACAGGGGAACTGTTTTGTAAGAAGTGAGAGACATGTTAATTTCAAACTGGCCTAGCAAACAAAATTGCTTTTAAGATGCTGAAGTATTGAACACTTTTTGCTTTTATCAGTTTTTTCCCAGGTTGCATGAAGTTTTTCTTCAAGACTTTTTCATTTGTATGTACTTTCCTGCCTGCTACAGAGGTTAGGACTTCCGTGCTGATTAGTGTTTCTTTGAAGGCATAGGCAGGGTTTTATTCTGCATTCACAGACAGAGTAGAAAACAGGAGAATGATGGGTGAGGTACTTCTTATGTACTATCGAAATAATCTAAAAAAATTTGTTAGACTTGAAAATAAGGTTAAAAAAAATAAAGGAAAGACTGTCTGAAATGGTGTTTTACAAACAGTGCGAAAGCTTGGATTACACACATTGCTCACTTATTTTATGTACATTGCTGTATTAATTTGGTTTTAGCCCCAGTGTTCATGCCATCTCCATCAGTGTTCCCTCTTTCACCGTATTCCCTCAATGTGTCATGGGAAAAACCAGAAGATAATTTAGCAAGAGGAGATGTGATGGGATACAGCATCAGTTTGATGACAGAGCAAACGTTCTTGCCACCATTTTCGCAGGTATTACTGTTAGTTATATTAAGTTTTTCCTAACTGGTAATTGTAAAATTAATAAAGTCTGATGTTCTCCTTGATGTTGTGGTGAATCATTTCCCTGATTTGCTGTATATCCTCTGATCTAACTTTTTCACCCATCAGTTTATCTTGAGTGCTCAGTAATGTTACACACTACTTTCAGGTTGTATTCCTGAGCTGACTTGTTTTCAGTAGTGGGTGAGATTCAAAAGTAGGAGGGATGAGATTGAACAAAAACATTTAAATTGCCTTGATCTTTGCCTGTTCCGATTCTGTATTATTGCCATATTTGCTGATATGCTTAAAGCCATGTTGTTTTGTAGGAATCTGTGTTTTCATGAAGAAGGTACCTGAGTGGCTCCCTGGATAGTGTACTAATCTTTAAAGCGGGGAAACCTAAAATAGCAGAAAACCAACTTTATTAAGTCTAAATATGTGATTCCCTCTGAGGGTGTTGAGGCACTGGGACAGGTTGCCCAGGGAAGTTGTGGTTGACCCATCCCTGGAGGTGTTCAAGGCCAGGCTGGATGGGCTTTGAGCAACCTGGTCTCATGGAAGGTGTCCCTGCCCATGGCAGGGGGGTTGGAACTAGGTGATCTTTAAGGTCCCTTCCAACTCTAACCATTCTATGATTCTATGATTTAAAAATATTGTTGTAATTTTTGAGTGACTGGTTTTGGCAAACAAATGCCGTGGTAGTAGTAGTGAGCTAAAAGCTTAGGAATGAGCAAAGAAACGTGATAGGTAATGCGAATGTGGGAGTGGATCTGGTGCTCTGACATCGTATTTCTCATTTCAGAGCTGATTTTGTCTTTAAGTGGTACCACAGATGGGCCTCAGTTTATTTGTCTTTGAAGCAGGGATACTATTGCTTCTGAGGCTGTTGTAACAATACATAAATGTAAATTGCTTCTGGTCACAGACTTACAAGATTTTTCATCTAAATAAGCATCTGATAAAGAAGTTATCTAAAGTACAACAGTTTATTCAGTTCCACTCTCTCTGGTAGCTTACAGTAACGTTAAAGTAAAGCAGATTCAAATGTCTGTAGGTATTAGTTATTCCTCTCGCTCCTAATGCCTGCTAATCATGTCACTCATTCAATGGTGGTCAGATTTCACCACTTAATAGTGTCATCTTCGTCATCTGGATTGTAGCTGCACTGTTTGTAGTGATAACTGCACCACCACACAGTTTTATGAGGCAATAACTTTGTTTCCTCATTTATCCACTCAGGAACTGGCTTATTACCTCATAAAACAGTGTGATGGGAAGTGTTATCACCTAAATCCTAGCTTGTTCAGATTCTCCAAAATACCCCCCTCCCTCGGTTGGTCTTTACAGGCTTTTCCACATCTAAATGAAGGAATCTGCAAATTCGGAGACAAGTTTCTTATTAGTGAACCCGTCCTCAATTAACAGGGATGAAAATATTATTAACCAACTGTCGTCTTCTGATGTGTTTGCTTTGCAGGTTTTGCATATAGCTGAGGCTCATGAGCTATGCTATGTAGCGACGGGATTAAAACCTTACAGGACGTACAACTTTACTATTACTCTCTGCAATCGAATTGGTTGCGTAAGCAGTGAGCCAGGCATGGGGCAAACCTTGGCAGCTGGTAAGGCAACAATCTGTATCAAAGTGCAAAGCTGACACACGGTTAACTAATGAATACCATTAAGGTGATCGTAGTTTGATGCGCAGTGACAGGAGTAGGTGTTGTATTAATACAAAGTGACTTGCTTAATTATTATTTGTTTATCTTGGCAGATTAAAACCAAAATATTTTCAATGAAGGTTTAAGGGACACTATTATGGCAATAGGATTTGTATACTGCTCTCTCAATTGCAAGTTGTGGATATGTGTATTTTTGTTCCTGTTTGTTTGAACGGTAACTGTACATAAATGTGGCTGAAGATGTTCATTCATTTAAAATGCTAAGAAGCTGTTAATTTGTTGTTGGGGTTTTTTAGTGTGTGTGTCGTGTTTGCATGACAGAGCATGTAAAAGGCATAAGCCAGTTAAGCCTTGCTTAACCCATGAAGGAGTTGCATGGGTTTTTTATTAAACTCTAACATAGGTACATAGTGTATTTATGTGTCTACATCAGAAGCAGCATACATGCTTTGAGTCTGCTCTTTTCAAAATATTTGTTTATTTAGGCCTTGAGATTTATGAGAATTTGCTCTGTAGATATGTATACTCACACTTTCCTATGGAAACAATGCTTGAGAAACTGCATATGTGTGCCTGTGCACCTTAATAAATTTTCAGTCTTTGAGTTAATTTCAACCACATATGTCAGGGACTTCAAAGGTACTAACTTTCTACAAATTTAGGAGAAAATAAGCATCTGTACAGAACAGAGATGGAGAAAGCCTGTATTTACTTTGAAGAAAAGACTGGCGTGAACTCACTTCTTAGACATCAGAGGATCAAGAGGGTTTTGAGAGAGAAATTGTTAGGAAAATCAGCTTCACAAGTCTCTTTATTCATGAAATGAGGTCGTCAGTACAGCTCTTTAATAGTATAAATATAAGCTCAAAACGAATGCTATGTGACACACAGGTGGTCACCTGCAGACAGCTGAATACTTAACATTGTGGTTTCCTTTTGTATAGGCATTTAAAGTACATTAATTACTTTCACAATATTAGCATTTTCAGTTAAGGAATTAGTGGTGGTGTCGTATGGATGTTGTGATGATCTTAGAAATCACCTCTCTTACATAATTTGGTCTCTCATAGGAAAAAAAACTGAAAATTTCTGCTGTGCAGAATGTTTTCCTAGGCTCCATGGGCTGTATTTGAGTTGCCTGAATTCAATCAAAGCTCCTCTGCATAACCAATGAAGAGATATAGGAGCTTCCAGACAGGGAATAAAGAGTTGCCCAGAGCCAGTAAATAGGAAGCTTTATATACATGAACTGAAGTGAAATTTAAGCTGTTGGGATGTTACCTCTAGTCTGTCCTCTATTCTTCTTCTGTCTATTTATTTAATTGCCTTTCCATTTGTTCTCAAGTGGAAGATAGATGATTTGTTCCTTGATTCGCCACATTGTCTTTGTGTTTCAGTGGGCAAAGATTGATCTGTCAGTCTTCTCTCTTGCTGAATTGCTGATTTCAAAATTTATTTTGTTTCCTCATACTGCCACCTCTTAAAGTTTCAAGTTGGCCATCTCCAGAGCCTCCTACTTATATGAGTATGACTTAATCCTATACCACACAGCCATGCAAGGAACAGCATTCCAATCTGTGCTGATAACCATGGAAACAAATATGGCCTAAACGGCACACCTTATTACTACAAATGATCCAACTTTGCATTTATACATTTATTAAAAGATTGAGAAACAATAGCTTAGTTACGCTTGACAGCTTGTTTATGACCATCTCCTCCCTGGTTGTGTTAATACTTAGAGACCTATCACTTTAGAGAAGACAGGAGAATACAAAACAGAATAACAGACACGTCCCCATTTATTAGCTGTTTTGCAGTGTAACCTTTTCCTGCTTACTGTTGTAAGCCTTGGAAGCAAAGAATCAGTCCTGTATCGGGTTCCTTTTATGTTTTTAAAGTACATTAATGCAATGTCTTAACTTTTGACACACGAAAGACTAAAACACTTAAATTATGCATGGAATTTTATGTTCCACCATTCACATTTTTAATTTCTGGGGAAAATTGTTTAATAGTCTCCATCCAGGTTTTTTGTGTGCGTGCATGTTCCATTTTGTGAAGTTCTGTAAAACTGTGTTTACAAAGAAAATTTAAAAGAAGCAGTATGTATGTATTCTGTGATGACTCTTTGATCAAAGCGAGTTCAAACTCGGAACAAAGCTAGGAGAAACCGGTCCCCGTCATTTGTAAAAATAGGTGATCAAGTCTTAGTCCATTAATATCCTTTTGTGTCATTGAACGGTGGAAAATGAAATTAGAGTTGCCTTTCCGGGACTGTTGAGGGGTTCTGTTTCGTGAAGGAATGTCTCCCTGGCACAAAGACAGCCTCCCTGGCTGGATGCCAGTCCCCCTCCATGCCCTGGCAAAAGGAGCATTTTGGAGGAAGTCTCAACTGAAATGTGCTCCAGCATGATGGTCCCCTTACATCATAACACAGTCCAGAAGCTTTGAATTGTGTTCCAAGTAGAGCTAGAGGTTATACTGATTTAGACTAATTCTTCTCCACTGATCCTGAGGAGGATAATGGAAAACCATCTCTACCCCTTCCATGTATGGAGTATACTGATTTATCACGTGGAGCATTTAAATCAATGAGTACCTTGATGACTGATTCTGGCACGTCCAACTGATGTTTATTAGCAAGCGGCTTGCTTTTAGAATTGCCAATGCCTCCTAAAATTTGCCACTAGAAGTCTCAAGTAATTTTTAAGCTTTGTTCATATCCATTAAGTTAATTTGAAAACCAGCTACAAAAAAAAGAGATACTTTTCAAATTCTATCATTCTTCTTTTTCTCTGGCAATGTGTTTTTTTATATGGCGTAACACAGCAAATAAAAACAAGGGCAGGAACAAGGACATGAAATCGTTGGAAACAAAAATGCTGAGGAAGAAAAGAAAGAGGTTTTGAGACAGGATTTAAAAGACAAAGAAAAGAGACTTCTGCAGTCAGGGGCAGAATTTAGGGGTAAGATCTAAGGGAGCAGAAGCATCAGAAACAATTTGCTGATCTTTCAATGAGAAGTCTTTTGGAGTATAACTTAAAATTGGTTAAAATAATCCAGAAGCAAACATAACAAGTAGATCCCTTCTAACCTGGTTCAGTGTAGGCATCCATACTGGGGGTATTTCATGAGTAGCTTTGCAGGAGGAGAGTGAAAGAAAACTAAAATTAGCCATATGTCCTCAAGTCTGTCAGCCTGGCAAAAAAATCTCCTCCTCACCAATATATATACCCATGATATTTGTAAATGGTAAGAAAAGAAGACAATTGAGCCAGAAGAATGTGAGGAAAGAGAGTGAGGAAGCAAACAAAATAGAATTAATAAGAATTGAATGATATTTTATAAAAAAGCCGAGTGGAAGCTGTCACAAATGCATATGAAACCAGGAAGAAGAAAAAGTGTGGTAAATAAAAGAACTTGCACAGGTATGCCCAATGCATGCCCAGCTCCGAGAATGATAAAAGTGTTGGAGGATCAGTGTTACACGGTAATGCAGTATTGGGATGAAAGATCAAAGCAAGCATGTCAAGGTAATGGAAGAAGAGAATTAACCCATGTCTGTTACTTGAAGAGGTGACAGGACAGAAATAGAACCTCAATTTGGTATGTTCGCACACAAATACACAGCTAGTTGCCTCTTAAAGACTCAAATAATTAAAAAGTGTTTCACACTTTTTCGATCAGTATTTTAAATCTTAATGTAAGGATGCACAGTCCACAGTCCTTGTGGTATTTTAAATACTCTTTATGCACTGCAAATTTGTGCATGTGCTTTTGAAAGCCTTGGCTGATAGATGAGGAAAGTTCGTTTCTAATACTTGGTTTGAAAATTTGCAATCCAGTTTGAGGTTTGTTTTTGTCTTTGCTACCCCAAGGTCATCAAGTGCAACTGTGTGTATATAACTGAAAGCAATACTGGACAGTAATTATACATTTTTCATCTCAACACC
This sequence comes from Burhinus bistriatus, assembly GCA_013397275.1. Classification (NCBI taxonomy): domain Eukaryota; kingdom Metazoa; phylum Chordata; class Aves; order Charadriiformes; family Burhinidae; genus Burhinus; species Burhinus bistriatus. The sequence goes on along the minus strand of VYXH01008340.1, from coordinate 97,985 downwards.
ACATTTTACTTTATTCCTTTCTGCAGGTTCTGCTGTGTTCAAATTCGTGTTTATTTTTGAGAATGGCTTTCAGCCTATTGTTGTTACTAGGTCTTAAGCTATTTCTTTATTTTCAAAAGCACTTTTTTGCTCTATGGTTTTAGCTTGTGTAGGCTTCTAAGCTGGAACCTGGGAATCTATAGAACTATACTAGCTGGTACCAGTGAAAGGCCTGGTCCCATCAAAGTGATTTTTTTTTTTTTGACAATGTGTTTCCATAAAATTATAAGTTACTTGCATTATTCTTTGCAGCATCTACCAAGGCAAAACATGCATATTTTCCAAATTTTTCTGTCAGGCAGAGAAACATCTTTTTATTCCCAGCAATTTCTGACATTTCAAAGGGATGGAATTAGCCGTGTGAGTGCTTGGACTGGTACAATTGCTTATCCTACCCCTCTCAAATCACATAGTCAAAGGGTACCTTAAACAATCTATGCAGCTATGTTTCATTAACTACTGTGTGACTGAGCTTATTTCTTGGAATTAAGTTTGTCTTTCTTTTACCCTTCTTCATTTTTTTTTTTAAACTTCATTTAAAAAGCATTTTTTAAGAGACACCAAAGTATGGCTTTGTGATTGCTGCCATTTACCCCAGCACATTGTATTCCTGATCCTTTGCTTTTGATGGCAATTACAGGGTTCAGAAGCTAATTTGTAGAAGATATTCTTCCAGCACCAGCTGCATCTGGCTTCTTGGCAGACTTCTCGAGCTGTTGTATTGGTGGCTTTGGAGTTGCCTCTGGGTTTGCTGGGGTAATGATGCTGATGGGCTTTCTGGACTGTCTTACACTCCTTGATGTCATTTTCTTTTTGATTACCCTTTTAATCTGAGTAATTTGTCCATTTTTCCATTTATGAATAAGGTCCAGTGCAAGCCCTTTTCAAAAGCCTCAAGCCATTTGTCATGGCAATATAGCATTTGTTTATGCCTGTCATAGCCTGCTTTTCTACAAAAAGCTATGCCTCAATTTTAAAATCACAAATAGCCATTAAACAGGTAATAACTAATGTATATTTTCCTTTGTTACAGAAGAGAAATACGAGGGCCATTTGCTGCTGGCCTGAAAACACAGATTGTTTTGCATGCATGTACATAAGTCTCTTCATTGTGAATAGGACCCAAAGTGATTAAACAAGCACTCTTAATATGTTAATTTATAATTTTAATTACAACAATCTTGTATATATAGTCATTAGTGAATACTAATATAAATATTTTTCTACCTTTTATTCATAATGCATAAACCAATCATCCAGTTACTTCTCGGCAGTTGGCTGTTTCCGTTTCATAATACAATCTTTGTTCTTAGTTATGAATGCATTTTGTTCATTCCTGTCTTGAATAATCCCTCATTAAGCTAGTCACTTTCTGCTCCATGCTAAAAAGGAAAAATTATCATGCAAATGTGGCATGCCATATTAAAAAGCACATTACCAAACACTTTTGTTGCTGTCCTTCAATTAGTTTCCCTTCTTTGAATTTAATTTCATTTGTTGTTAAACTACTGACTTGATGTATGGACTCATGAATTTGAGGCTGCTGCCAAGAATGTAGCAGGAAAAAAAATCAAAGCCTCTTCAGAAAGCTGCAGAGGCAAAGCTGAAATGAATTTGCTTCACCTTTGACAAGAACACTTGAGCAGCGTTGGAATCCTCTGATGATTCAGCTTGGCTAATTATCCAATTATTTATTTCAAGAATAAAGACACTGTTTTACAATTAGAAAAGTGTAAAGTAATCTGAGAAATTTCGTAATGACAGATGACTTAAGTAACTTCTGAGATAAATAGTATCTGCTCAAACTTGTCTTGCCAAGTGTTCAAGCTGTAGTTAAACTGCTCTTTGAGTTTCAGGAAATTAGTAGGCACTCAAAAGGTATTTGTTTCTTCTCCCCTACCAACCACATGTTATACTGCAGAAAATAGCTTAGTTTGTTCTTTTCCCTCTGTGTCAAATTTGCAAGGTTTTTAAGCTGTGTTTAAGTTGCATTCCTCTTGATTAAAAGCTTTTGGTTCAAAGCAATACTTTTTAATTGCCTAATGATATAAGTCAGTTCTTAGGAAAGAACCGTGCATTTAGGAGTTCATTTGCAATATAACTGAAAAATTCATTGCATGGCAGTAAAACAATTTACTGTTAATTACAAGGAGAAGAATTTGCTGTACCATGCTCACAGATTGCCATGAATCATGCAGCACTCCTAGAGATTTATAACAGATGTGTAAGTGGGATGAATTAGCAGGGTTTAATAACAGAGACACAAATCATGCAGACTTCAAGGAGCTTTAATTGATATACTAGAATGTGACGGGCATGAATCACTCAGCCATTCAACAGCACTGTAACATATGGTCAGCTCAATATGCTGCATCTTAAATCGGTTGGTGAGTCGTTGGTTGTCCCATATGGTGGAAGCAATATATTTTTCATGATTTTTAAAAAATACTGTGTATTAAATCTATTTTTAAAGAAATATGATTGTAACATATCCGTGTTATTACATTTTCTTTTGATGTCTATTATGGGTGGTTTTTATTCTTTTTTGGGGAAGAGTCCAAAATAGGCTCTAAAGAATCTTCTAAAAAACCCAAAATATTGTCAGAAGACACAGGTATTATTTCTTGACTCATTTACTGTTGAAATGGCTGATACTATTGTGAAGTGCAGAGAAAGAAAACATCATACCAGAAATGCTATGGCAATCTCAGGGTCCTCTGGACTAATAACTTGTAGCAAAAATTAAATGGATCACCGATAGTGAGGCATGTAATTTCACCGGCAAGGTAAACTCCAAGATGGAAAAAAAAAGAGATTTTCTTTAAGTTTTTGTCCGCAAATTTGCCAAACATTTCTGTTTTAATTTGTATGTGTGCATTTTGAATTCAACTGAACAATAATTGAAAACGGTATCCTTTTTGTTACTGTTACCTTTCTGAACTATTCAGAATGGCTAATTGAAGGCTTCTGCGGAAGGGTACACAAAGGTCTACCTACAGTATGCTGAGCAGTAGTTACTCAAACATATGTAAGCCTGTTAAATTTAGCCACAGCGTAAATATGTTATTCCTGGGACAAGAATCTGGCAGAATATGGAAAAGCTTTAGCAGTTGTATTAGTAAACCTGACAGACTTGAGAAAGGAGTATTGTATCCTTAGAACCGTGGCTGCCAGAATTTAATGTCAACAATTAAAATTTATTTTGATCCTTACCTAGTGTTTATTACTGTTTGTATACACAACAGACCTTACTAATACAGAGATGCACTATTAGATGGAATTACCATCTGTTCAGAGTGAAATGCTGGCATCTGTCTTCGAGTCTAAAACTAAAATGATATTATTTCAAACAAAACAAAATTAACTGCTCTTTACTTACCAACTTCATTTTTGTGTACATGTGTGTGCATACACACATGGGAAAGGCTTATTTGTAATGACCTGTGTAGCAGCATCTATATTTAGATATATGACTTCAACGTAAGCTGTATGGACCATCTGTCTTTATTGGTCTTTTTTGTGCCCTCTGCTACACAATGGCATGCAGCAATCATGGGCTTTTAAATACTGTTTTAGCTTTATAATATATTAAATATGTATTGTATAGCAAGACATTAAAACTACATAATTAAAATACACAAAATGTGACTTTGAATCCACTAGAATGTAGTACGCTCATTATTTTGACAGATGTGTCTTAACAGAACGTGACTAAAAAAAATTAAATTGGTAAAATTATAGTCGATTCATCTTTCAGAAAGTAGCTACAGGTACCACAGTGACACCTTTAGGAAAATATATACTGTATCTTTTAGTCTTGAATATTTTTAATTTCAGCATTTAGTACCCTGCTGGGCTAGTGCTACAGACTTATTTTCAGTCCTGTCTGTTCCTGTGCAGAGTTTGGTTTTCTGATTTGGTTTGGGGTTTTTTTTGTTTTTTGTTTTTTTTTTTTTTTAAACTTACATAACCTGTGATGTACAGTCTTCCACCGGCTTGATGCACAAGAAATCTCAAGCATCAATGAGGCTTTAGTTGAAATACTAATATTATAGCAAGGATGTTACTTTCTGAAAGGGTAGGCTTCTGTTCCATATATCACAAAATAATAAATTGTGTCATGCCAGTGTTTAATGCGTGTACACAGTGCATTAACTGTAACTGTAGTACATTTATTTGTGCTAGAGGAGACTTGAAAATGATTAAAAAATCAATACTTCCCTGTCAGAGAACCAAGTGTTACGATGCATTTAAGTAGTTAATTGCATAAGCCCCATAAAAGCTTCAGGTTTGGGTATCAGAGATGCCATGATTACGGTCCAAATAACTGCTGTTTATTAATACTGGACTTTAAAGGAAGATATAGTTATTGTCATGAGTGTTAGTTAGCTGTATGCATTTTAGCAATAATGAATTTCTGCATTTCCGTTTTACCATCAGTAAGCTGAACTGGAGGGCTCAACCTCTTATGTTCGCATTTAAAATGCTGACGTACACTAGTTCCCTCCAAAGGTGAAGTTTTGATTGTTAAGCCATGTTTTCTATTTAAACTTGTGCATTAATATCACAATTCATTAGTGCTGTGCCCTACTTATGCAGGAAAGCTTATGACCTCACGCTGCATTACTTCAATTTTGACATTGTAAATTTCTACCATAGCGTGAGATACTAATTAGATTGTGAAGTCATAAATGATGCCTAAGCAGCAATTTACAGCACATAGTGTCATTGGCAGTTTCCCAGTTCCCCCACTCCCTGCTTTCTCCAAGAAGAATATTTATCAAGTTAGAGGGGGGCAAAGAAAAAGAAAGAAAGAAAGAAAAAGAAAAGTAGCCACATGCTACAGGCAAATAGGAAAAATGAAAACAATGTTAATGATCTTGGAAATGTGCAAATGTTTAAAAGGATGTTATTAATTTGTTCTAAATGAAGCAATCTCTCCTTCTTTAAAGAACTCGCACTATGTACAATGCTGTGAAGTAATATGTCAGATTTCAAAGGCCCATATTTTAATTCACTTTTTATTGTTCTTGAAAGGCGTTTATTGCTCTTTACTATGTCATTATGGGAACAAATGATTTTTACAAGTTGTCATTGTATTTCACTTTCTGGGTACAAATGAAGTTTCTGTTGTTAAATCCTTTTCAAGATTTAACAACATCAGGGAAAGAAGGGGAAGAAAAAAAGGCAAGATAAGATGGATGTAGATTCTATAGGTAGTAGAGCGTTCTTCTACTTCTCCAGATGACATCTTTTATTGTTTAAATGATGGGCCGTTTCTTTCCCACCTGTATGGCCATCATGCCATTATCCAAACAGGTCATGCTGCCCTCCAGTGGCTTACTCTACAGTATTTAAAAAAATATAAAAATACAAATTTGTTCATAACTCAGCTATAGAGTGACCAATGTTTAAAAGGATGTTAGAGTGTTGATGTTAATGGTAGGAGGATCATTGTAATAACATAAAACTATCTTATGCTGATACCTTCGTGGAAACAATCTTGTATGGAGTCTTTCTATGTACCAGTGTTGGTGGAAAAAGGGTAGAGAGGATCATTTTCTTAAACTGAATAATTATCTAAACATATGCTAATGTCTTGTGTGTGCATCATGAGGAATACAACCTAATGGGTCTTCAGTATTGTGGACGGATAGCTGTTTTGCTTCTTTTGACAATGATGAGTTCAGTGATGAAAGACTCATGTTGTCATGTACCATATTGTTGAGATGTAACAAGGGTTAATTAACTGTTCAGATTCTCCTTTAGTCTTTCACTCAAATTCAATGCTGACAGTCATACAGATATGTGCTTACAGTGAGTATGGCATGAGAGGCAAATCAAGGCAGGAATACAAATATACTTTTTATGAAGACGTTAATTCAGATTCTTAAAGATTATGGAAAAAAAAAAATTCTGGTATAATGCTAGAGACATTTATCCAAAGCCTGAAAAAACAAATAAGGTATTTCTTTAAGAATTGAAAGTAAGTTCCTATAAAGATTAAGAATATTTTAGTGGTTTTGTTTCTCCCCCCTCCCCTCCCCCCCCACAATTAAGCTTCTATGGATATCTGTGTTTATTCTTAAGATGATAAGAAACTGAAGCAGGATGTTTTGCAAAATTTACACTATATCCAATAAATAATTTCCCTAGTATTATGGATAATGATACCTAGATTTTTTTTTTTTTTTAATGCACAGCTCCAAGAAAACTTACTGCCCCTCGTGTTGAAGGAATAAACAGCACAACGGTAAAGATAAATTGGAATGAACCTGAAGAACTTAATGGGCCTTCTCCCATCTACCAGGTGGAAAGGATGGATTCATCTTTAGCTACATTGACTACAGAAGTAATGAAAGGGATCCGTTTCCCAGGAAATGGATATTACAGATTCGCTAGTTCCACTCTCCCCGCTAATACTTACTTTACAGGTAAATGAGTTTAAATGACTTAAAAAACGTACCAATTGTACTCTGCATTTGTTTTATCATTTATTATCATCTTCTGTAGAATTTTCATGGTAAAATCCATAGTTTTTAATTTATGAGCATAATGTGATTGTTGGTGATGTATGGGCTATTTCGATTCTCACATAAAAAGCCTGTGAAAAATGTTATTGCATGTGTGGGATTTGTATTCCCTTGCCTTTGGACATAGAGGTGTACATGATGGTGAATGTTGCTGCATATTTGACTCATTTCCTAGTGGTAAATATGAGATAGATTTTATTTCATGTTCTGGGATAAAAACTTTTCAATGAATTTGCTGTGAGTACTAAGGCAAGTTTTCTTTGGTATCTCTTTGAGGATTCCTGAGGTTGCATGAGCACTCAAAAAGTGCTTTCTTCTGTGTCCAGAACATTTGTGTTGTGGTCGTGTTTGTTTTGTCAAGGAAAGAAAAAAGACTGACAATATGACAGAAGTCTGCTGTTTCTGGGTGTTATCGCCGCTCTTTTTTGATTAGTTATTTATTTTGGAACTGGGTGTTTTTCAGATTGAAGCAGACCAATTATTCTATGTTCTGTGATTCTCATAATTTGCTGATGTCTTCAATTCTTGGATAAAGCAAAGGTACAGACAGTATGGATTGTTGGAAAATATCTAGATGAACCTGGTTGCACATTTGAGATGATGTAGAGGTCTGTAATTGAAGTATTGAATTGGTGTGCATGAGGTTTTAAAAGTACAAGAAGAAATGGCAGAGCTGAAGGTTTAAAATTTTTTTTTTTAAAGGCGTATGAAAGGGGGGTGTGTGTGTGGGTGTGTGTGTGTATATATATATATATATATATATAAAACCATGAGACAGATAGCAGCAAAGGGAAATCCAAAAGGAATTTAGGTGACGGTAAGAGCAAGCATTAGATGGCATGCTGATAGTGCAAAGGCCACACCACGGTGTGGTACAACTTTACCTGGTACTGAGTCTTGTTTGTTAAGACAGATAAGGGCTGCAAAAACCATGCAGCATTGTTGACAGCCGAAAGAATGCCAGAGATTTGAAGTGGACTGAGTAGCTGACATCCCTTGTCTTCTGGGTCACCACAGGTAATTCTGGCAAGAACGTGTGAGCACAGATACCTTGGTACTTGCAAGTTTGTGTGTGTGCAAATTCAGTTTCTGTTTAAAACAAAAATCACCTTCTCGTGTCTCTTTGATCACTCAGTGAATCTGATTTTAAAAAAAATGAAAATTGAAGATCACTTCCTTTTTATTTTTTTTTTCTTGTTAGGTACTTACTTGAGTGATAGTCAAATAATAATAACAAGTGATAATGTGTTAGTTAAATATTGACACCATGTTGACTTGCAAAACCTGTCTCTGTGCAGGAATCTGTAAGAACAGCTGTTGGGCTTCTTTCCTCATCCAAATTGCTCGATGGCTTTCCTAACATCAGAGTTTGCACCCTTTATGATATATTTAGTAAAAAAATCTTTGATGTATGTCTTCTGTTGTCAGATGTGATGATCTAAACACCAAAGGAATTGTGAGCTGCAGTTTTTCTCACCGGAGCTCCAGTCAGCCCCATCACTGTGGTATAGTTAAATAGTTTAATCAGACAGGTAGAGTTATGAGCGTCACTGAATTTCCTCCTCCTCTTTAGAAGTCTCTGAGAGCGTTGGGGAAGAGGATGTTGCAGTACTGGGATTGTTAACATGCCTGTCTATTTGTAACCAGGCAAGTCTGACATTAATCTACCCAAGCGCCAGTTCAGTCTGGGGTTCAGTTATGCTCCACAAGCTGAGACTGAGCCCTTGAATAAGGTTTATTGAGATGGCTGAGATGATTTCAGAGAGTTTGGACAGACAGGTTGGGAGAAGATGTTAAAGTAAAGCTCCCTTCATACTGGCACTTGATGGCTGATAATGGTGTGTGGGTAAATATAATTTATTATTGCTTTGGATAGTGTTCTTTCTTTTAGACCAGCTATTCATCTGAGTATCTGGAGACGACCTAGAACCGAAACACGCTAGACAGTTTGTCCAGACATCTGCTGGTAATGACTGACAATAAGGTTAAATCAGCCTGTTTGGTACATAAAAATGTGTAATTCAGGTACTCGACAACTCTGAAGTTTTTGAGACATAAAAATCTGGGTTTTTCTAAGTAGATCATCAGTCCTTCTTCCAAAACGTGATGGAGGGGAAAATTATAGCAAATCCAGGGAAGTTTAGAAAGACAGATGTTTAGGGGAATGAAAAATATTCTTTAATTGTACTCTGCACTTGTTTTGCTGTTGAGGCCCTCTCTCATTACCCATCTCTGAAGACAAGCACTTGGCAATTGTTCTTTATAGATGGAAGGGCTTTAATGTTCATGCAGCTGTGTACATTTTTGACACAAAAGTGTGCCAGCTTGTATATGTCAGTCAGCAGACAGATACTTCTTGGTGCATCTGGGATCTCCCACCGCTAATCCAGAAAAAGATAGATCAGTTTATTCATAGCTAATAAATGCAGTTGTCCTCACTACCTCCCTGGCTGGTCTTACACTCCGAGGTGCAAGTAATAGGGGCAGATGTATTATCTGGGAAATTTTCCAAATTCATCTTTAAAAAAAAAATAAAAAATAAAAAGGTAGGCAATAGACACTGGCTACATTAAGCAGTGTCCTTCTGTCTGTAACAAAGCCTCCAGCTGCACAGGAAGATGTGCTCTGAGTACACATTAGATTAGAGGAAGTCAGGTAAAGAAAAGGATTGTTTCTGCCAGAACTGTCCACATGCAGCTTCTCAGCTCTTCAAACTGTGAAGATGTGTTTTAGGCATCTGTAATATCATTTCCCAAAAGATGCAGACTTGATTTTTAATAATTATTCGTATTCCTTGAAGTTCTTGGATACATCAGCATCCATTGTATCTATCAAAATACCACCAGGCAAAGGAACTGTTAGTGTTCTTGTTTTAGCTGAGGAACTCATCCATCTCCCATCACTGTGAAAATTGGCATATTCAGGTGTTTATCTTCATATCTTTCCTATGAGGCAGCAAAGTGCTATGATTCTGATTTACTAGATGGGGAGCTGAAGTTCAGATTCTACTTAATGGAGGAGTTTATACTTGAAAGACCCCCTAGAAATGGCTAGAAGGTTTTACAAATTAGTTATTTTGTGTGGTTTGCTTTATCAGTACAGCTTGTGTGATGCAACTGTTGGTCTGGAGGCAGAATGCTGCAGAAACACTGTTGTGTTTGTCTTTCTGGTTCTCGAGTAGTCAAGAGAGGTACTGTCTATTTTATACAGGGTGTAGATAGGCAAGCTTGAAATTCAAAGAACTGTAAATAGCCAAGTGTCTGAATATCTCTTAAATTCAAATTATGCTTGTGTTATCTCTTTAGTGACTGGGTATAATGGCTAGGTCCAAAAGAAGCCTAAGGGTGAAAGTAATGAGCATGATGTCATGTTAACCTGGCTTTCACCACTCAAATGGGTGAGAATAGTTTGTCTGCAGGGAAGTTAGGGTCTTCGTGTACTTTCTAGCAGAGGCATACCAAGGCTTACAAGTAAGATCCTTCAAGATCACTGAATAAAATCCATGGAAAATAGCATGCTGAACTGCTGAAGTGTGTATGTGAATATCAAAAATAAGCCAACAGACATATTTATGAAAAGAGTTTTTCCTCAATTCCTTTTTTGCTCCTTGGTTGAGGGTTAGGACTTGAGGTGCCTGAAGGGATGAAATAAAAACTGCTGTATGAATTTTGACCTGTGTAAACAAGCGCTGCTTAGGATCAAGTTTGGTTCTAATTTGAGGCACTACCTTCTGTTCAGGATTCATAACTTCTAAATATCTCCTGAGGGTTAGGCAGCTTTAACTTTTTGTTTTACAGAGAGTAGGGGATCACATTTTTCTTTGAAAACATCACCCCCTGAGAAAGCACATATGCACCCTATTGAGTATATTGGTGGATACTATGCCTTCATATAGAAACAGTGCCACTGCTTAAACTTTGTAGAAAATCCTGTCAAAAAGCTGTGCAATCATCTTTTATTGAGCAAGTATACTTGATTATGCTCCTAAGGACAGATAAAGAATCATAGAGTGGTTTAGGTTGGAAGGGACCTTAAAGATCATCTAGTTCCAAAACCCCTGCCATGGGCAAGGACATCTCCTACTACACCAGGTTGCTCAAAGCCCCATCCAACCTGGCCTTGAACACTTCCAGGGATGGGGCCTCCACAGCTTCCCTGGGCAACCTGTTCCAGTGCCTCACCACCCTCAGAGTGAAAAATTTCTTCCTGAGATCTAATCTAAATCTCCCCTCTTCCAGTTTGAAGCCATTACCCCTCATCCTGTCACTACATGCCCTGCTAAAAAGTCCCTCTCCAGCTTTCTTGTCGGCCCCCCTCAGATAGTGGAAGGCTGCTATAACGTCTTCCCAGAGCCTTCTCTTCTCCAGGCTGAACAACCCCAACTCTCTCAGCCTGTCCTCATAGCAGAAGTGCTCTAACCCTCTGATCACCTTCATGGCCCTCCTGTGGACCTGCTCCAACAGATCCATGTTCTTCTTATGCTGGGGGCTCCAGAGCTGGACACAGTATTGCAGGTGGGGTCTCACGAGAGCAGAGTAGAGGGGCAGAATCCTCTCCCTCAACCTGCTGGCCACGCTTCTTTTGATGCAGCCCAGGATATGGTTGGCCTTCTGGGCTGCAGGTGCACATTGCTGGCTTATGTTGAGCTTCTCATCAACCAACACCCCCAAGTCCCTCTGCTCAGGGCTGCTCTCGATCCACTCTCCACCCAGCCTGTATTTGTGCATGGGATTGCCCCGACCCATGTGCAGGACCTTGCATTTGGCCTTATTGAACTTCATGAGGTTTGCACGGACCCAACTCTCAAACCTGTCCAGATCCCTCCAGCTGGCATCCCTTCCCTCCAGTGTGTCAACCGCTCCACACAGCTTGGTGTCGTCGGCAAACATGTTGAGGGTGCCCTCAGTCCCTACATCCATGTCACCAACAAAGATGTTAAATAGTATTGGTCCCAGTACTGACCCCTGAGGAACACCGCTTGTCACTGCTTCTCACTTGGACATTGACCCGTTGACCGCAACTCTTTGAGTGCAGCCCATTCCTTATCCAGATAAAGGGAAGTTTAGTTTTCAGCTTTTGTTGAGCAAATGGATGCTAAACTACTGAGTTTTTTCAAAAAGAAACTTCTGGGCCCAAAGAGCAAGTGGTTGAGTATTGAACCCTGAATGTCTCTGGAATACAGTGACATCTGAGCTAGGAGTTTCAGGCCTGCAATTTCGTTGTCTACGGTACAGTCTTGGATTACAGAAATCACTTTTTGCATCTTTTCTCTGATTGATCCATTGCCAGACAGAAAGTCTGTGGTGGAGCTGATGGGATAGGGCTTATTATACTTAGAAAGCATAGAAATTGCAGTCAGTTGGACACATGAATGAACGAGAAAACTCCTTAACTCCATGCCATGGAGATATAGTTGGGCTCCATGAAGAGAAGCTCAGTGTATCTGTAGGGGTACATAAGAACTACTCACTGTGTAAGGAGTGACTCAATTGCTACAAAAGAAAGAAATTGCAGAGTAGTAAGATGGTTGTGTGGAACGTTACATTCCTCCTGACCTCTCAAAATAAGATTACTTTTCAAATATAACATTGAACATAAATTAATGATTCTGTGGCATTGTAGTGGGTTTTGTAAATAATGTACATATTCTTTCTATGAAATGGAGCGAAACAAAGCCTCCAAGCATGCTTTATGCATTGCCTAAACTACAAATTTGAGCTTGATGTCAGGAGTTATAATTATGCATCCACGTAAGAAGGGAGGCCTTTACTTACTTAGTGATAAAAATAATTATTTTTTTCAGGTGGATGAAAGATTCTTTGTGATATTTTAAAAATAGTCGAATTAGCTACTACTATTTTAATATGATTATTCTTGGATGCTACTTATTTGAAAAGAAAATTATTCATGTAATATCAATCAAAATGCAGTCCACTCTGAAGAAACTCCTGTGTTTGGCCTTGCTTTGAATCCAAGTTTTCTGAAATAGGATACTACGCTTTAAAAGAAGTGGATCTTGTCTTGAATAGCTACTCTTTGCCAGCCTCTGCATGATGCGAATTCAGCTCTGTAATAATTAGGAAATAGATGTATGAGGTAAGATGTTCATATATTCAACATTACAAGTAGAGCTTTTTTACAGTGACGTTTTTAGTGTCGTGAAGTGGTCTTAAAAATGTGTATTTAAAAAAAAAAAAATCTCTGTGCTAGTGTTTTTACTGCCAAATTCTGACTCAGATACATACACATTTCTCAGAGTGGAGAATCTTTCCAGTAACAATGTTTCTTAATCAGTTTGCCATGGAACACTGCACAAGCGTCGTTTGCATTTGTTCTGAGCAGAAATGCTGAGAATGGCTGTGGTCATTCAGTGTTGGATCTCCCCGTAGCTCTTCATCACAGGGCACTCTCTTTGCAGTAATGTAAAACAAATTCCACTTCATATAATCTTGAGCAAACATTTCATAGTTAGTAGAAGGCGCAAATATTTTCATTACCGTATGGAGCCAAATAAACAGGCCTTTTCCATCATCCCAAGAGAAGTTTATGGAATGTCTTATGACTGAATACCAAGAAAATGAACATGATTGGAGGTCTAAAGACAATGTAAGAGGAAAGGCTGAAGAAAATGGCATAGTTTAGAAAAATGAAGACTAGAAGCAGACATGATGATGGTGTTAAAGTATGTAAAAATGTGTAGTTTAAAAGCAGAGAATGAACTTTTCTTCATGTCAACTGTGAGTAAAGCAGCAACGTATTCATAATAAGCTTAAAATATAGCAAGGTAGATTTTTTTTCCTAAAAGAAAGATTCAGGCTAGTTAAGCAAAGGAATACATTATTATGAGGAAAAAAATGAAAGCTCTCATAGTGCAGATTTAAAAGAATAGTTGGATGAGCATTTGTGAAGAATAACCTAGGTAAAATTGATTCTGCTTTGGAGTAAGTGGATTGTTTCTGTGACCTAAGAATGTTTTCCAAACATATATCCTCTTATAAACTCAGATTAACCCAATGAAACTAGGAAAGATGTTCATTTTGCCAAATAACTTTTAGAAGGAAGCTGCTACCTTTTTTCCTTTTTTTTTTTTTTTCTTTTTTGGGGAATTTTGCATAGAGTTCTGATTGACAATTTTCTGTAAAGAGGGAAGGTTGCAGGAGTTGGACAAGTTTTGCTTCTATTTTACTTTTTCTCCTCTACATATTTTCCAGCATTTCTTTTTATGACTACTGATAAGGTTTGAGATGGTCAGAAATGAGTTTTAATAACTAAATCAGAATATAATAATGTAGTTGGAAGAGAAGTCATCTACTCCAACCTCTTGCTCATAACAAGTCCAGCTAGACCTGTTTAGGCCTTTATCTAGTTGAGTTTTATCTCCATACGTAGTCAAGTATATTTCCAAGTACTCTTCCAGTTTCTGATCTGACTAGCCTTTTGGTAACCTTTTCCTCCTTATATCTATACAGAATTTTCTGTATTTGAACTTGTGCAATTCTCTGCTCATTGCAGGGGGGTTGTACTAGATAACCTTTAAAGGTCCCTTTCAACCCAAACTATTCTGTGATTCTGTGTCCATTGCCTCTTGTTCTGTCACTATACATCTTCAAGAAAGTGTGGCTCCATCTTCTTTATATCCTTCCGTGAGGTAACTGGAGAAGGCAAGACGTCTCCTCCATCCTTCCATGCTTAAGATTGAACAAACCCTGTTCTCTCAGCCTCTTCTCATATGTCAAGTACTTTGGCCCTCTTACTGTCTTGGTGTTCCTTCACTGGATTCATTCCAGTATGCCAGTATCTTTTTTTATGCCAGAGTACTTAAAACTGCATTGCAGGACTTGCATTTGCCTTTGTTGAATTTCATAAGGTTTCTGTCAGCCCATTTCTCCAGCCTGTCAAGATTTCTCTGAGTTGCAGTGTATCCACTGCAGCCCTCAATTTTTTTGATTACCTGCAAACTTCCTGATAGTACGCTCTGTCCCATCACCTGGGATTCATTTTAATGAATAAAACTGTTAAACAGAATTGGTCCCAGTACCATTCCTTGTAAATGCTGCCCACTGGGCTTTGTGCCACTTGTCGCAAGCCTTTGAGTCCTACTGTTCAGCCAGTTTTTTTACCCACTTTTATAGTCCACCTATGGTCTGTCTATTTCTCCAGCCTGATGGCCAGGATCCCATGGGAAACCACACTGACGCCCTTGCTAAAGCCCAGGTGCGCACCACCGGTTGCTTTCCCCTTTGGCTGCTCAGCTAGTGCTTTCGTCATAGAAGGCAATCAGGTTGGTGGGGCACAATTTACCCATAATAAATCCATGTTGACTGTTCCAAATCATCTTCTTGTCCTTCATGTGTCTGAATATGGCCTCCTGCATAGCCTCCCTGGGGACAAAGGTTAGGCTGACCAGTCTGTAGTTTCCCTAATCTACAGACACGACTTTACAGCAAATGCTATTAAATTTGTTTGCTTCAGCCTTACCCTAAAAAGATGAAGAAAACTGGAACAGAAGGAGAGAAATTTGACCTTTTGCTTAGTTTGGCTTTATGTATTCCTTGTCTCTCTGCTGGCATTTTTTCCTGACATAGCTTTTTAAGAATCATCCTTTTTTATTTCATTACATTGAATTGAAGACGGTAAACAAGATTTTCTGAGGGAAAAACTATTACAAAAGAAGTTCTGACACCAAGCTTTCTAATACTGAGAGAGAAAGGAAGAGAGTGCATTTGTTTAGCTGACTTGAAGAACAGACTTTGTATCAGCAAACTTTTGACAGTGCCTCTCATTTTTCAGACTCTTATATTAAATCCTACACTAAAGAGCTCTTGGAGAGCTCTTATTTTATTGCGTCCTTTCTGTCTAGGTTGTTGTCACAGGACTTCTCCTTAGAAATTCTTTTAATTTTTATGCCAACTTCTTACATTTTCTCCTCTTGTCTTCACAAAAGAATGATTTGAACCCACATCTTAATCTTCTGTGAAAGAAAGATAAAGATCTATATCACCATCAAGTGTCTGGCTTCAGTAAGAAGGGGAACCATCCTTTATTCTGCCTGAGAACTGTTTGCACAGGCATTTTAGGTGGAATTTTGCCTCAGTACTTAAAATGAATTCACAGTTTCATCTTGAAAAACACATTCTTTTCTTTCTTCCTTCTGAATCCCAAGAAGCCTAAAGATAGGGAGCGGGAGAGGAGCTGCGTATAGAGAAAAAGGAGTGATCCAGCACAACAAAGTGAACTGTGCTGCTTTCTGAACAAAACAACTTAAAACGTTTTCGAACATGCACAACAGGGACTTAGGCAGCAAATAAGCCAAGCTTATGCTGACCTTGCCAGTGTTACAGGGGTAATATTTTCCCTAAGATGAGCTGCTTTTGTTAGGCACAGACATACTTTCTGTCAGTACCAAGTATCTGCTTTTTCCTTTTTTTTTTTTTTTAATTTTAGAAAAGATTTATTGTAGCCCCTACAGGGGAGGAAAAAAAAAAAAGATTCTCCCCTTCTGTACCTTCTGTATTATTTCTCATATTTACCTCTTACACATTAAGAGATCAACTATGCAGCACAAGCTTTGGCACACAATTGCCATTTTTTGGCATCTTCTTGGCTTTAATGTCAAAGTACATTTGCCAGTGTGTGTGACGTTCTGCACTGCATGGCTAAAAACAATTTTTTCTGCTTGTGGTTGGAAACTTTCAGAGCATGTAGTAGTCCTAACTGTGGAACTTGTAAAAGCAGTGGCCTTCCAATTGTTGTCTCAAGTTTCCAGTGGAAAAGCTCTTTCCCAGACTAGATCATAGTCAGTTTCAGCTGTCTGCTTGTGCAAAACCAGTTACAGAATTGGGTCTTTTGATTATCACAAATATACCACATGATCTGTATTCTGTAAAACAGAAGTTCTTCCCCTTTTGTTACAACTCCAGTTGTGCTTCTGTTAATTTTGTGCAAACATGATTCACTATTTTGAAATGTAGTGGGCATTCTCTCTGTAGGTGACAAACCTAAGAATTAGCAGAAGAAAAGGTTTTTATCAAATACTGTTTATTCGATGGTAATAAAAGTGGTTACTTTCTACTAAGGTTGTGTTTTTTATAAACTAATCTGACAGTGTAACCTCTTATGTACCAAGCTATTTTATACAACATTAATTTTTCACCAGTAAAGCATACCTATATATTTGGTGTTTCTTTTTCCTGCATGTCTCAAACAAAATACTGATAGGATTTGACATAGGAACTTTGTGTAGGAGTCTGCACAAAGAATACTCATGGAATTTAATGAGAGTAACTGTGGGGAAAAAAAAATTTGTTTTAGTATCTAGTCTGGCCTTTGCTCAGTAAGAATGGGGTTCTCGTGTATTTGTTCAGCTCACTGAAGAAGCCAAAGGTGGGATTATATTCTGTGTTTGCAAGGGCAAAGAAGGGAACGAGGGAGTTCAAGGACATTTTCTGTACTCTGTGCCGCAGGGGTAGTGGGTGCTCTCATATATGTTTCTGGAAATAAACAGTTATGGAAGCGCTGTGTTTTGCTTCAGGCATGACATCTTCTGGGATTCCTTTTGTGCTTGGGTGCCACTAAGAAAAGGTGCAAGGTGGAGGGACTTGTTGAGAGGGAGAGTTAGGGAAATAAAAGTTGCTAAAAATAACAAACATAAAGAAAAAGCTAGATGGTAGGAACTGCACAAATGCATGAAGTGTATTTAATAAAAAAGAAATAATAAAAGGAAGTGGGGGAGGGTGCCAAGCATTTCTTGAATTTTTGCATGTGAGAGATCCATGTACTGTGAGTTAAACGGAAGCTCATTTCATTTTAGTTAAAGCAAGGGCTGAAATGGTACAGATCCAAGAAAGAACTTGAAGCATGTTTGAGCAAAGAAAACAGTAGTTCAATGGATGTTCATCTTTTAAGAATAAATGTGTGAATGCTTCTAGAAATTCTCAGACTCAAATACCTGATGGTGCAGAGATAGGTGAAAGCAAGCTGACTATTTCCAATGCTTTTCATTTGCTAATGCAATTGTGGGTATTCCACATCAGTACTTCAGTACTTTGTAAGATTTTTGTAGGATTCTTATGTGCTGGTATAATTGAACTTGTAACCCAAATTAGTTTTAAAGAGCGGGGTCTGATGATAAGTAATAGCCAGAAAGGAATATTCCTGTAGCTTTGTCACATTTCTGATGTCTTTTATTCCTAAAATCCTACGTCTTCAGTTCATGCCAGGGCCAGAAGGCAGTAACAATGACACTTGGTCAAGATTTTTACCTAGACTAATCATGCTTAATTGTGGTCTTGTGTTTTTAGTGGTGCAGTTATACTGCATCTACTTGGAAAATATTGGCTAGTCCAAGGCAGGATGGCAGGAATTCTATTATTTTTGATGCTGTCTCTCTCTTCAAAGTTCTTCCTTAATTCCAAATGATACATAAACCTTGTCCAGTTTTTTTCTCGCCCTTTAAAGTGCCATTACATTGAAGAAAAGCCTGTTTCTTAACCCTCTTAAGAAAGGCTCCTGTATATGGACAAAAGGACCCTAATTTAAAGAAGGGCATTTAGAGTGACATGAAGGGTTGTGGCATGACAAGCTCTTGAATGTATTAGATTATTTATTTATTTTGAGGAGCTGTTTGTGGACAGGCACAGGAAGAATCTTATCTGTCCCTCCATTTCTTGGCTTCATAGGATCATAGAATATGAGGTTGGAAGGGACCTCAAAGATCATCTGGTCCAACCTTTCTTGGGAAAAGCACAGTCTAGACAAGATGGCCCAGCACTCTGTCCAGCTGAATCCTAAAAGTGTCCGGTGATGGGCAATCCACCACTTCCCTGGGGAGATTATTCCAATGGCTGATTGTTCTCATGGTGAAAAATTTTCCTTATGTGTCCAGTTGGAATCTCCCCAGGAGTAACTTGTACCCATTACTCCTCATCTTTTCCATGTGACTCCTTGTAAAAAGGGAGTCTCCTTCTTTGTAGCCACCCTTTAAATACCAGAACACAGTGATAAGGTCTTCCCTAAGCCTTGTTTTCTCAAGGCTGAATACATCTTATTCTCTCAGCCTTTCCTCATATGGCAGGCTTCCCAGTCCTTTGATCATCTTTGTGGCCCTTCTCTGGACCCTCTCTAGCCTGTCCACATCTTTTTTGTATAGCGGGGACCAACAATGAACACAGCATTCCAGGTGTGCCCTGACAAGCACTGAGTAGAGGGAGACAAAGTCTTCTTTATCTCTGCTGGTGATGCCCTGGTTGATGTAACCCAGCATCCTATTGGCTTGCTTTGCCACTGCAGCACACCGTTTGCTCATATTTAGCTGCTTGTCCACCAGGACCCCTTGGTCACTTTCCACAGAGTGGCTCACCAGCTGGGTAGATCCCAGCCTGTGCTGCACTCCTGGATTATGCTTTCCCAGGTGCAAGACCTTACACTTGTCCGTGTTGAACTTCATAAGGTTCTTGTTAGCCCACTCTTCCAACCAATCCAGGTCTTCCTGCAAGGTGACTCTCCCTTCTGAAGTGTCCACTTCCCCACTCAGTTTGGTATCATCAGCAAATTTCATCAGGGTACACTTGATCCCATCATCCAGATCACTTATGAGGATATTGAACAGCAGTATCGATCCCTGGTGGACCCCACTCGTGACAGGCTACCAGTTTTAAAAGGAGGTATTTACCATCATCCTCTGGGTGCGGCATGTCAGCTGGTTCCCCACCCACCACACAGACCACTTCTCTAGACCATAACACACCAGTTTATCTAGGAGGAGCCTGTGGGAAACTGTGTTGAAAGCCTTGGAGAGATCTAGGTAAACAATGTCCACCACTCACCCTACATCAACTGAGCAGGTTACTTTGTTGTAGAAGGTGATCAGGTTTGTCAAGAGCGATTTGCCTTTGGTGAATCTGTGCTGGCTTTTCCCAATCATGTGCTTCATTTGACTTGTGATAGCCCCCAGGAGGATTCATTCCATAACTTTCCCAGGGACTGAAGTAAAACTGATGGGCCTATAATTTCCTGGATCCTTCTTTAAGCCCTTCTTGTAGATGGGGGTGACATTAGCCTTCTTCCAGTCGTCTGGGATGTCCTCCGATCTCCATGACTTCTCAAAGATTATGGAGAGTGGCCTTGCAACAATGTCAGACAGCGCTCTCGACACCCTTGGGTGCATAATGTCAGGGCCTATTGATTTGTAGGGGTCAAGCTCCGGCAATAGTTCACATACCAACTCCTCCTTTGCTGATGGTGGGTCTGTGTTTGCATCAACCTGGATTTTTGTTCCCAAGGCCTGGGGCCCAACAGTGCTGGTAAAGACAGAGGTGAAGAAAGTGTTGAGAGCCTCTGCCTTTTCACTGTTATTGGTGACTAATTCACCTCTCCTGTTTAACAGCAGGCCAATATTTTCCNTTTTAGCAAGGATGAAGCAAAGAGAGAGGTATAGCTCTATATTGACTGGTGAAATACTTCACGTAAAATTAATGCTTTCTGGCTCATGTNCAGCAGGCCAATATTTTCCTGCTGATTCTATGGAGAGTTTTCAACAAGGGTGCAGCAGAGAGAGGATTACCACTGTATTGGCTGGTGTGATACATCAAGTGAAATTAATGGTTTCTGGTGCATGCTTGGCCCTTATTTAGATTATTTCTATAAAGGGTTATTTAGTCCGATGACTTGAGACATACTGAGCCTTTAAATTATTCCTGCTTTTAAGATACAAATTCCTTCCCATATTGTTTTTAAATAGCGTGAAGATGTAACTACTGAATTATGTATTGACTGCAAGTGTGTGAAGTGTCATGCATTGATTATGATTGCATTGTGAATTTGATCAGGAAATTTTCATAATAATAATATAAGGAAGCTTTTCACCTTCTAATTGATTTTCAGGGCGATTAAATTAAGACCTTGTCTAAGTACGACTGTCCATATCAATTACTGGCAGAATAGAGAAATTAAAGGATTAAAAATTTACGTGTGTTAAGATTCAGTATTTAAGGTCTAAAATCAATCAGATCATAGACTGAATAATTCCATTATGACAAAACTATCATTTAGGATTCGACTGTGGTAATTTGGAGAAAAAAATGCTGTCTGCACTAGTACATATGAGAAAAATTAAGATTGCAAAATTAAGCAACTAGAACTTAGGAAATGGAGTTAAAATAAGCAGCATGAACTTAATTCAACCCTGTTATTTTTATGTGTTGTGATGGCATGTAATCAATTGATTAAAAACTAGCTTACCCATATGCTCTACGTATGGTACGGACCAACTGTTGCCTTTTAAAAATTCTTACTGTTCTGTACATGGCTTGATGTCTGTCTTACTGTACGTATCTAATTCTTAAGTAAATGCAGATTTTAAGTTTTTTTCCTGTGCTGTTTTTACTGCAGTGTCTGAGTACTTTGTGATTATTGATGTTCACTTTTACAACACATATTATTCATTTTGTTTTATGAATGGGGACTTTGGGTAAAGAAAAAAGGGGACTGAATGCTAATTTTGAGCGCTCAGTTTTACATAGGTAGGACCTGATTTTTTCAGAGTAGTTCATGTGTTTAAAGTAGAGTTTCCACTGACCCCGGTTCAATTAGGAACACTTAACACTTCCACGGAGCTCTGTGGGGTGTTCAAATGCAAGCACTTAAGAAAATGAAGAGTGCATAACAAGTGAATAACTCTGAAAAGTTTGACTTAAGTGATTTGCCTTACGTTGCATAAGAACTTTGTGGCAGAGGTAGGGACAGATTTCTCCAGAGTGACATTGAACGGCACTAGCTATGAAACTGTCCGTTCACTTTTCATACTCCCCTTCCTCTTTCATTAAACATCTGCAGAGCACTATGTCAAATAAGACAGGCTTCTGTGCACAAAATCCTTACTTGCTACATGAATTCTGTTTTAGTTGCTGAACATCATAAAATCCTTGAGGCAGATATCTTATGGGAAATGTGTGTTTGTGTAATTGTAGACTATATTATTATTCATCCTCTATTTGTGTATGCATTAATTTTTGGCAGACAATCTTGGTTTTGCATTTCCTAAATTTTGAGACTTTATTTTTCCAGACCTAGTGTGGTCTAAATAGGTATTCTGTATAGTAATTAAAAAAAAAAATAATTCCAGTGTCATAGGAGAATCCCAGACATATCCATCATGTGGAACTTTGCTGACTAATACAGATGTCAATGGGTAAAAGTCTTTAATATTCATGAAATCTCTTTCTGATTTGAACTATTAGAGGCACTGACTCTGCTGCACTAGATGATCATCTGTATGTGAAGGATAGAATGCATGCTTGTCCACTGTATACCGTGTTCACTAGCAGCATATATTTTCAACTGGATTTGCAAAGAGAGTTTTTACTAGTGGTTATAGATTCTCCTGTTTTTCTNTTTGACACTATCCATGATTTGTTTCTTGCTTCCCCCCCCCACTTTTTTTTTTTCCCCCTCCTGGTTTGACCATTATAATGTCCTTGATTATCTGAATTGTCTTCCTTCTGTGTTCTTCAAGGTGTTGTCATCTTTTTCTTCGCATTGCCAGGCACCAAGTGGTAGAAAAGTAAGAGAAAGACTCTTCACTTTCCTTTCTACTGTCTAGCACACCATCAGAATTTGGTGGCCAGGACCAATTTTATGGAAGAGCCATCTTAGCCCCATCTTAGTCTCCATGCAAATGTAATTTTTCTTCGAGAACTTCACTACCATCCTCTAGCTAACCATCCTACAAAGAGCTATTTCCTGACATTGATAAATTTAGATTTCCATCTTTTTTACCTCAGGATAACCACGCTCTAACAAATTCATATCTGTGATCCACAGAAAGAAGGAACCAAAACACTTAAACTTTTGTTATTTAAGATTATAAGAGTGATTTAAATTAATTCTTCCAAGTAATAATGAAAAAGTATTTGGCGTGAAGCAAATATGGTTATAAAAGATTTTCTTTTCTTTTACTTAAGAGAGAATATTTTAGAAAAATTTTGTGCAGGAATGGTGTCAAGGACCTGTGAGATACCTTTAGGAGTAAGTGCTGCTGCCATTCCAATTTGCAGACCGTGGGGAGGAAGTACCATCTGCGCCTGAGTGTTAGTGATTTGTTTAATAAATGCACTTCCTTAAAAAGTACATTGAATTTGCAGCATTTTAATTTGACTAAATCTTTGTTAGTTAATTTAGGTGTGTACAGAGTTTCCAAAGATTGTAGTAAGCATTGTCATAGGATGTGATCCTCAGGAAAGAGCACACAATGCTTTTGGCACTAGAATGACATGCTTTCTCACACGTAACTTGTTAGTGGTTTTCCTCAGTAAGTGTATATTTTTAAAAAATTGAACTAAAGAGTATAATATGTATTTGATTAGATACTGGTTATATGTAGTTTGTTATTTTGACTTCTGAAGTGTAATCCCCCCCTTTTTTGGGGGGGGGCTATAACAATGCTGTCTTTTTCGATTATGAAAATAATTACCTGTAAAATGAACTGTTTTTCAAGATACTTACCCAGAATGAGATGGGATTGCACACTTCTTTTCCAGAGTCCCTATCTTTTCCTCAATCTGTTCATACTAATCATGAAATGCACTGGACTTGATAGATGACCCCTAAAGCAAACATCGATGGACAAACTTGTAACCTTAAATAACAGTGCAGTGTAGCGGCTGAGAATTCAGAAAGAAACTGTTAGTATAACTATCAGAATGAAAACACAAACCTGCCAAGTAATGTTGTTCTGGTATACGGACCACTTAATATGGTGACAGAAATATCATATATTAAGTTACTGCAGGATTTGTTGAGCTCAATAGTGAATTGTTGCATGACTTGTTTTTTTAATTTAAAGACATTCTAGAGAATTACATACAGTATTGTAGAAAAATCTCAAAAAGTAACTATACTCTATCTCTGTGTATACCCAAAATAAGATTTGATCGAAAGTAGTTAGATCTGTGCTTACTGACTTAAGATCTATAATACCTTAAGATTAATTGGAAGCATAAATGGAGAAGCTGACAACTTGGAACCTTGACTTCTTAAAATTGCTGACCCAATTACTGCTAAGCCCTTTGCTGACATGTTAATATATCTCTTTGAACTGGTAAATCACCACCATTTCGGTGTGTGCTAGAGTTGGTCCAGCGGATGAAGGAAGATGTAAGTTTAATTTAAATAATTATTGACCTATTATGACCTTTTCATTTCACTTGTACTGCTCCTCTCAAGGTAAGCAATTATATTTTTATAGTGTTAGATGGTAATCAATGTACAGGAGCTATCTTTATTGATTTAAGTAAGGCCTTTGATCTGGTAATCACCAGCTATTGCTATCTAGGCTGGCCTTAACTGTACTGAATATTACTACAGTTATTTGGTTTTAACATATGCAAAATTTAGAATTGTATTAAGATGTTGCAAGCAAAGTAAAAAAATTTTTGGAAATCCATAAGATTCCACTTCATAATCTTCCTTTGAAATTGGAAACCGATTATTTTATACAATGCATGCCATTTTTTAACTTATAACTAATTTTAGGTCAGCAACATTTTTTTTTTTTTTTTTTTAGTATCAAGCAGATGGTCCTTTGGGGGTCAGTTTTACTTAGTGGGAAAAGCCTGGCCTTTCTTAATTTTTTTAATTTGCTACCCTTACTGGACATTTTTGGGAGGAAGGTTGAGTTCATTGGTTGTTTAAGTCTGCTTTATACTGTGAATTCAGCGTTGCAAACTTCTGCTCTTCCATTTAGGGGTGGAAACCTATCTGAAATTTTTATTTTTTTTTTTTTTTTTTGTAACCAATGTGCGCTTTTTGCACATGCATTTTGTGCAATTTAAAAAAAAGCAAACAATATTCATATCAATGTATTAGGTAAGAATAGTAATTGAAATATTGGACCTTTATCATAATTTGTAGGTGGTACTGGAGTATCTTCCAAAGCATAATCATACTCAACTAACTTGTTCTCATCTTTTTCCTCACTCTTCATGTACCTACTTCTTTTTTATATCTTCCCTAACATTCTTCTCTGGACAAGTTTTTCTTTTTTTTTTTTTTTTTTTTTTTTTTTTTTTTTTTTTTTTTTCTTTCCTCCTCTCTTTTGTTTTAATGTATGACTTTGAAAAGCCTGAGTAGATATGGGTTTAAACTGTCTTTAGAAAGCTGTGAAATTTGTGGTCCTTTTGATCTGCTCCTCTAATGAGTTCCAGGGCCTCTATCCTTCTTTGCAAAGGGAGTTCAGTCTTGCTCTGGTGAGCCTTGAAACTAACAGCAGTTGGTCAGAGAGGTCACCAACATAATGAGAAGGGCACTCTGGAGATACCCTGAACCACTTCCATGGATGGCCATGAAGATTAATATTGGGACCTTACATTTGACCTAATATTCTATGGAGAGTCCGTGTAGTGAGCAGAGCAAATGGGATGATGTGCTTGTGGCAAAGAGTGTAAATACATTCTAGATTTTTTTGTTGGTGGTTTTTTTGTTTGTTTGGTTTTTTTTGGTTTGGTATGTAAGCTAAAATATTGCATCTCGTTCTTGTTTAAGGTCATGAAGGTGCAAGCTGTTATGAGCAGGTACATTCCTGAGAAGCAGTGGCATAATCTCCTTGGTAGTCATAGGTGGAAGAAGGCAGGTTTTTGTGTGCTGCTGTCTCTGCCAGCCTGTGCTGAAATGACTGGAACTTGGTGTTTTGAACTGTGTTTATAAAGTTGATGATACAGTAGAACTGATAATTAAGCACAGCAATGTTCTTTCCAGTCTCCAAATTTTGTGATTTCATTACCTGTGAGACCTGTAAAACTGTTACTTTGAAATAATCTCTTCTTTCTTTGTCTATTGAAAGGCATTTTATTCTTTGTTTTCATATTTGCTCTATTTTGGGTTTACGACCCATTCTTTGTTTGTAATTTCAGAATTCTTCTGTCAGCATTCTATATTTTTATCTTGTTTCATATTGCTAATAGGTTTAATTGTGCAAGCACACACTACTACAGTTAGCTTAATCTCCCAGCATTGCTGTTCAATCACACACGCTATTTTTTATCAGTCTGTTGGTCAAAGGCTAAATGAGATGGTAAGTAAAGACTGGGACTGATCAGCAGGCTTAAGAGTTTTACGTTAAGCCTTACCACGATCCCATTTTAGGACTGCAGGAGTTCAGAGTGGAGTGGCAGGTGTATGCATGTGTGAATCTTTTTATCTCTAAATGCCTATAGTAGGAGCATATTCCAATATAGCATTTGATTTTAAAATAACGTAGATACTAAAGAAAATAGAATCCCTGTCTGTCAACATGGCTAAGAAATAAAAATAAAAAGTGACTCATTTTTTTCAACACTGGGACAGCTCATCTTATATTGGGTAAAATTATGGGTTTTTTTTTTCCTCTTTGGAAAAAAACCCACTGAACAACTTAAATTCCTTGGAACTATGATAAGCCTTGAAGTCGTAAAGGACATTTACTTTTGTGCTGCTAAGGTCTTTTTTTCCTCTCTTTTTTGGGAATCTGCTATACAGGGGTGTCTTTCCCCATCAGGAGAATTTTTTGTCTCGCTCAACATCTCTCTATACTATTCCGCCTTCTTTGGGAGTATTCTGCTGAAGCTAGAAGAAAATATAAACGCTTTAAATATTTTCCTTATAGCAATAATTTCACACTGGTGTTTCACACAGCTTTAAGTCTTGTATCAGGTTCTTTTTTAAAACTTTTGTATTAAATAGCTGTATGAACAAAATATTAATTCATTTTACCCAATTATGATATAAATATGTACCAAAATGAAACAACGTGTTCTCCGAAACAACCCTAACACTAAACATGCTCCCTTGGCCCCCCATTGTACCACATGGTGTTTTTCAGATTGCAGGAGTGGGCTGAGATAAAAACTATGTCATCTGGTTTTGATACAGCACTGCGTATGTGATAGATACTTAATATTGATGATAAGAAAAACATGTTTCAAATTAAAACTATTGAACCAGGTCATATCCTGGATATATATGCTCTTAGGACGATACTTGCTGATCTGAGTTTCTGTCTTCCCACAAAAGTTCATCCAGCTCTCGTAGGGTACCAATTTATTAACCATTCCCTAATACACATTGTAGATGGCAGGTGCTAGAGTCTTTGTCATTATGCCCCAAGGCTAAGGCACTCTGCCTGAAGATATTAAACCAGCCAATTTTATCTGTGTTTATAAAGCTGGCATTTCTATTTTCTCAAGTCTTCCAGGTAGCCAGAGTGAGCTCTGTAATTCTTTTTTCTTCCCCCCACCCCCCCAAGACTCATGGGATATTAATCATATGAAGTTATTTTAGACATTTATGTTACGTTGCAAATATTTTTAAACTGATCATATATAGTGTACAGGGAAAAGGGGAAGCATAAGCAAAAAGAAAAAAAAAATCTCTTGATCCATCGGGTAAATTTTCAGTACAATATACGAGCATTTAGCCACACAAGTCCCATTAATGTTAATGGTCCCAAGCTTTCTTTTATTCATCACAGCACTGATTGTACTTGGTCAGCTCTTTATCAGTTTGAAATATTGACAGTAGGAGGAGGCGTTCCCTTAGCCAGGTCTGACTGTTGCCGTGTTCTTTTAACTTAGTCACCCTGCAAATGCTTCTATAAATGGATTTATTTCAGCAGATCCAAAATATATCAACCAGATCATCTTACCCTGGTGCTAGCCCCTTTGCTTTGGCTCCAATTTGCAAGAGCACTGATTTTAAACATTGATCATTACTTATAAAGTACTCTATAGTTTTACACTATCTTATTTATTGAACTCACTTGTATTCTGCGCTGCTACTAAAGCCCTATCTTTATCTTGTTAAGAAGTGATTATTTGCTCTCTGTAGTTCTGATTATGATTTAGATTATAAAACAAGGCTGTTCTCTGAAAATACGTTGGCTGCAATAACTCAAGCTTTCTAAAATTTCTACTGTGCAGCTCCACTTTTCCTTTAGTGGTCTTCATGTCTACTTCAAAATTCTTTCAGTGCTTTCTGTAAATGATACTGTGCTTAGTATAGTTATTGCAGAAGAGATTTTTTCTTTTGGTTGTATTCCTGCTTTGTTTTATTTGTTGGAAAAACAAGCTTTACTTCATTTTAATTGTGGGGAAAACAGGCTTTTGGGGGTCATGCCTTCTGCTTTCTATGTATTTTTAAGTGTCTTTCCCTGCTGTCCTATAAAACCTATGCAATGTTGTACAAGCAAGTAGTTGTAGCATAAAATATGTCCCTATACTAAGAAAGGGGGGGGAACTACAAAAATATATTGCTGTTCTAGTCTTTAATTCAAAGAGTCATTATTACTTATACTGATGGCATTCCTCGGTGCTGCATAGAATGGTATTCTTGGGGAGTTCAAAAAGGAACACACGATCTACTTCAGGGAGGCAAAAAAAAAAAAGGAAATAATCCAAATTTGACCCGCTACTTCGTATCTAAGTCTGTCTGTTTAAAATTCTGTGTTCTGACCATGCTTACATGGATGCACATTGGGATTAGTGTTGTTATTCTAGTTTAGTTAGACTTATAACAACTGATGCTTAGAGTGGAGTGTGTCCTCATATTTTTGCCTGAGTAAAGTAAAAAAATTGGTTAAATAATAAATAGTGTGACATTTTTATATAAAACATTTTTTTCAGGCTTGGTAATTAATAGTGCTTTTATTCTGGTTTACTTTAAAAGTTTCTTGATTTACTAAAAATTAAACTTCACCAGCAGAGGTGCCATCACTAACCGAATGCATTCTCTTTCTTCTGTAGTAAATAGAGGGAATTTTGGTGTAGTGGAGTTTTAGCCCTCAGGGGATTGTATTTTCTGCATTTTCAAGTCGTTCAGTGACTTGCTGCAGACACAGGGAGGGAGGAGGGGGAATCTATTTACACAAATTAGAGTCTTTGTTCCCATCAACCTTCATAATTGGATGAACGAAATGAACACTAGACTGGCAGGTACAGCTATCCCAGGTAATATCTTTTGAGTCAGAAACAAATTATTAAGTGAATTGTGGAACTCGGGCGAAACCTTTTTTGGAAGATTCAAGGAGGGGGTGGGGGATAAGTGTTTTTGAGAATGTCTACCACTGGGAAGACTTACAGCATTGTAGAAGGAAAAGAGAGAGCTTTATCTTGGGATGAAAGTCATCCCTTCCATGAAACTTTTGGCACTATTCGGAGTGAGTTCCTCCACAAACAACTTGCACATTTAGTTATTACGTCTTGGAGGTTTTGTTCAGTATTTTTAAAAGATGCAGTGTATTATAAGGACACTGCCTCTGCACTCTAGCTTGCAAATTTAGATGTTTCTCCCATGTATTTTTCTCCCTTGGGATTCTTTAATCTTTTTTCTGTCCATTTTATATTTTTCTCTCCCAAATTGTTCCCTTTCAGTGACTGAAATATGCCTATTTGAGCTACTTATTCCAAACCCCTGTTAGATTGTCATGTTAGCATCATTACTTTTCAAAAAATTAGGATATTCCTGTGTAAACTTCAATATGCTACTGAGCTGCATGCTTTATGGGGGAAAAACTAGCTGAATGGGAATCCTGGGTGAAGCAAAGACTGCATAATTGGTTTTATGCCAGACCTTCTGCCTTTCACATAGGCAGGAAGGGGCCAGGGAAATGTCAGAGGTGGAAGTCAGGGCAACGCAGTACTCCTGCAGAATTGCAAAGTGCCTGCCAACTGCAGCCAGCCTGAGAAGTGGCCGGTGCTCAAGGTTGCTTTAAGACAGAAATGCCCAGTTCCTCTGGCTTTATAAAGCCACCAACTGAAATCTTCCTACACCTCAGGATGCCTGCTGCATGTTATGGGAGGAAATACATGAATAGTTCACAAGCCATCCCTCCCCAGAGTTCTTACTGTGGGAAAGGGCTGAGCTGGCTATAAGGTTTCAGGGTACTCTGGAGTCAGCCTTGATAGTCCAATACTACCTTTTTACAGCAGTTTGGGATCGGGATTAACTGGCAGTCCCTGTGCCTGAAAGCCCTGCTATCAGCTGCTTGATGCAGTGGCAGCGTTCCTGCACCGACATAGCTGACAGCCACGTGGTCTTCAAGAGCCGTTGGCCAGCTTTCCTCTAAGGAAACACTACCATTTTACACTAGACATACCTTGCTGCTGCGATTACACAGTTCACCCTTTTAGTAGCAAAACACAGTTTAGATTAAATTTTTTGTAGAGGCTTTTTTATTTAGTGTTTTTAAGTGCATCTGTAAATAAGGTTTTTTGCATTGTTAAAGATGAGGTAAGTAATTTTTTCCCCTTTCCCTTACACTGCCCTAGCATCACAAGGAAAACTTTAAAATAATCCGTGGGAGTTAAACAAGCTGGCTGTCATCTGAATCCTGAGGCCACAGAGGGGGCGGAATAAAAGGTGACTTGGAGCCATTGTTACAGCACATGGGCAAGGATTGTTGCTTTTTTGTATTGTTTTGAGTATGGTTGTCTTTCTATGAGACATTACAAGTGGTAAAGATACAAAAATGGTCACACTGGAAACAAAAGAATATGAAGTCTCATACTTCTTAGTAATGTTGTATGTCCAATGACCCACTTTTTGATTTAGTCTATTACAATATTGTAATCAATCATGATTTTCTGTGCTGTAGAAAGTCTCGTACTTTGAAAGAAAGGGAGAGGGAGAAGAAAGAAAAAATTATCAGTGAATTTTGCAGAAGAGGAGCAGAAATTTCCTTATTACCATCATTCAGAATTAGTCAGTCATGTATTCTGTAATCACTCATGTTTTAAGCAATAATGTAAAAATCAACACAAAGTCAGGCTAAAGCAAAGTGGTCTTTAATTCAGAAATCCCATAAGGAATTAAAAATCTGAAAAGATGACATAGGATCCATCAATAACTGCCTGAAAATATCACAATATATGGAGGCTAAATGACATCATGCTGTGTGAAAGAAATAGTTAAGGAAAGTCTTTTCAATATTGTCCTTATCTCTCTCTTTATTTAGATTAATAAAATTGGCTGAATTTTAAATCTTTACATGTCTCTCTTGTATTAGGAACAAAAAGTTGACAGTGTCTGCCCTAAAGAATTTATAGTCCCAGTGTAAAACAGGATCAACTACACATATACATAGAAGACAGCAAAGGGAAATTTTGTGGAAGTTATTTTTTTAGTCCTTGTGCCTTGGCAGTTTAATTCATTCCTTGTTTAGTGTTGCAATTTAACTCACATTGGGCAAACGGAATTATGACAGTATTTAGTAAACATTATGTGCTGCATCAATTTCCTGTCATTATAGTTTTCTGTGTTCCTCACTTTCTCTTTTGCCTCAAGTTGAATCTTTGTGTAAATTATGCACTTTATTCAAGGCATTATAGGTTGAGTAACATGGCTATTCATACCATTGAAATGTCTTTATTCATGCTTATTTTTGGATCACCTTTTCTACTGATTGCAGCAACAGATGCAATTCAGAATTTAGAGATATACTTAGTTTCCTCCAAGTGTTGATTAGAGTCATGAGAAAATCATGAACTCCTTACCATACATGGAAATGCACTGAAACACCGACATATATCACTGCTGGCGCTGCTTTGTGTATCAGTTGGCTTATTACTTTTTCATTTGCATCCTGACACACAGTGAAAAATCTCAGCTCAAATCCTCAGCTGAGGAGCAGCTAGCCCACCTGGGTAGGAGGAAGACATTACCTCTGTGTTCCTCTACTGCCAGCACTATTCTGTACCATCCCCGTTGCCCAGGTAGGTGACCGCACAGAGGACTTAGCACAATATCTGGCTATATCTGTCCCCTGCGAGGTGTATTTATCACATTAGCTGTATTACTGGATGTAGTACAAGAGTTTTTCCATGTCCACGGCATACCACTGTATTGCTTTCCTCAAAACCAGAGGAGGGGGGAGGGTTTGAGTTGTATTTATCACTCTGAAAGTATTTCATAGCGTGTGATAATTCAGCTGATAGATAAATGCTATTTCATTGCCATGTTAGTTTTGTTTCATACTTCTCTATGTGCTTAACTCTTACAGTGAGTGCAGGGCTTTGGTTCTTGGGAATAAGCCAGACTACAAATTGATGATGCAACCTCCACAGCTGGCTTACTGCACTGGGTCATGTTTTCTGTGGCACATTCTTTACAGAAGCTGGGCAGAGCAGAGAAGGTTGTTGAATTTGGTGAATATGGCCTTAATGTGTGATAAACAACATGAAATCTCCTGTTTGATTATTGGGCTCTATGCTTACGGTGACAGGCGGTGAAAGGAAAAGGAAACGATAACAGCAGCTGATGCTGAACAACTACTACAGGTGGCTCTCCCCGCCTTCCCCAGTTCTGTTTTCAAAAGCAGTCCGGGGACTGTGACTGCTGTATGCGTGATAAAATCTTCCTTCTGTGCGTTTGGAAACCTTAGTGAGAGTAAGCAGGGATCATACATATGCTAAAGTAATTTCAAAGAGAAAATTGCTTGATTTCTTAGCCTCTCACGCAGACTCGCCTCTGTTTTCTGCATATAGTAGATTGTGCAGAGTGGTTTACTTTTGCGGTAATGGAGCCAGCATGTTAGCTGTATCCTGTTGACTGTCAAGTGTCTAATCATGTGTTCATTTAAAGACAGCAGGGCCAAGGCCATCTCTCTGGATTACAGCTAACCCTACGCATCCAGTGCAAGAGAGGTCGGACTGAACTTTTCTATTTCCGTTCTGTCCTGATCTGCAAGGGTGAGGCTTTCACTGAAACTGAACCTGAGGTGTTGAAGACAGTGTTTTGATAGCCGTGGATCATATTCTAAGTAAAATATTCTGTGTAAGCACTGTGGAAGTGTTTGGGTATGTTTTCAGTACACATTTCATGCTAAACCCCATAAAGCACTTAATTTACAAAGTGTACAGTTCCTAGGTACAGACACACATGGATAACAGAACAAAATGTAATGGAGTATTATTGACTCTTTCAAAGCAGGACCTGCTGAACTTTCAAGGTGCGTTTCCATTAGGTGGCAAATATCTTAGAAGGCAGTAAGTGAACCTTTACAATCACCTAAATTAATGGAGGTTGAGGAAATAATTGTTCACTGTCAGCAGGTGTGTCATGGAAGAAATTTTTCGCTGTGAGGCTGGTGAGACACTGGAACAGGTTGCCCAGGGAAGCTGTGGAGGCCCCATCCCTGGAAGTGTTCAAGGCCAGGTTGGATGGGGCTTTGAGCAACCTGGTCTAAAGGGAGGTATCCTTGCTCATGGCAAGGGGGTTGGAACTAGATGATCTTTAAGGTCCCTTCCAACCTAAAGCATTCTTTGGTTCTATGGTATATCTAGCACACTCTCCTGTAAATATGAGAAAAGTGAGTTTGCTATCTATGTATAAACTTGTGGCCAATTATTCCATTGAAATCCTTTTGTGAACTTGGTTCCTACAAATAAAACCAGTTTTAGGCTTCCTCTGGAAAAGGTCATTATGTCAATAATAGGGGAAATACTGTCACAGATATTACTAAATGAAAATATTATGTGTTACTTACAGTTCTTAGTTTGGGAGCTTTGTTGTAGTTTATTGGTCTACCTTAAAACTTGGATATGTTGTTAGCTTTTTTACAGTTCTACCATCAATAGCACTTGGGGCTGAGTTTGTAACTTAAAACCATGCTTTTTGCTGAGTGTTTGCTCTGCGGTGTTGTATTTCTGTCTAAAAGGGTTTTTTTCCCTCCTTGTTACATTTCCATTTTTGTCCTGTAGTATTTCTCAAGACGCTCATTAGCTTATTTTAGTTATTCCTCTGTTCCGTATGTACATTGTCTAATCAATAAGCTTCTTCACTTGCTGCAGGATTTCCACCTTATTGTGCTTCCAGCTTCTGTGATGCTGCGTGATGAGATTCGGCCTTGGCTAGTGCACTGTTGTCTAAATTTGCTGTGTTTCAGATCATTACACTGACTTTAATTTTGATGTATTCGCATTTTAGTCAGCTCTAGTCATACTCTTTTCCCTTGATCAGTTAAATTACTGTCTGTGCAGTGTTACATTTGTACTACTGCTGGAAATACTAACTAAAGGCGTATAATTGAAGTGCTATTTACAACTACTGACCTCCAGCTCATTTCTGATTTCTCTGTGATGTTGACCTTTTATAGATTGCACTGTTGTAAATCTTTGAAGTGATTCTTCTTGTCATCATATTTCTAGTAATTATGATTTGCATTGCATTAACACCTAGAAGCCTCTCCCACCTTACCCTTGTTGCATAAGATGACCTTTTTTATGCACTAATTCACATACGGGTAACAGAATACAGTCCTCTCTCTATAGAATTTAACCTGAAATGAAGATGAATGCTTGTGTCTATTTCCATACTTTAAATATCATAGTTTGAATTAATGAAACTGCTCAGAAAGGGTTCTTACTCCTAGAAACTATTTTCTTCCTTTTCTAACAGAATCAGGGCCTGTTGAACTTCTTTCCCGGCTATGTAAAGATAAACAAATAAAAGTAAAGATTACAAGTAGTATTTGAGAGGCCACATTTGAGTAAAATCTTCTCAAGTTTTGTTCAAA
Source organism: Burhinus bistriatus (assembly GCA_013397275.1). Taxonomy (NCBI): domain Eukaryota; kingdom Metazoa; phylum Chordata; class Aves; order Charadriiformes; family Burhinidae; genus Burhinus; species Burhinus bistriatus. The sequence goes on along the minus strand of VYXH01008340.1, from coordinate 63,875 downwards.
TTGAACAATAGCAGCAAAGAAAGCTTTAGCTGAATATTGGGCTGATGTTTCCTCTTTTTTCATATTTCACTTCAACATTAAGAGCAATACAGAAACAAACTTGCAGCTGATCCTTGACTCCTAGACTCCTAGAATTTCATGATTGCAGTCATTACTCTGGTAGCTATGCTCTGAAAAAATAATGCTGGTTGGATATATGCCTGCTGTATACTGTCCCAATGTACACAAGCAGAAGACAGTTATGAATTGTGGTCCTAGGGTTACTTAATAAATGAATCTGAGTCAGGAGTCTAGTTTTTTTAATGATTGTGTTGCTTAAAACCTCTGTGTAAACAACTGGATGTTGACTTTAATGGCAGAGGAACGCTCACAGATAATGGTATCATCTGCGTCTCTGTATCAGGTTTCACACTGATCTCTCATATATGTTTTTCTGAGGTCTTCGTTTATTTATTTAGATAAATCTAGGTAGTCAGACCGTCCAGTTCCTTTTGGGCCTTGCTAAACCCTCAGATACTTCTTGTGTCAGTATTTTGCAGATTGTCATAATGACGTTTCTCTTTTCACTGGGAAGTTGTGAAGTGCCTGTGATAAGGTACATCTTTGCTTTGAACTTCTTGCCTTTTACTTTCCTTGAACACTACCTTGTTTGTGTGTTAAGTGTGTGTTGGAAAGCTGCTCTGCTCCCTGTCTGTCTTTCGTAGACAATCTCATGTGCTTGTATTATGTCTTCTTTCTTGTGGGCTAAGTGCAGCAATCCATTCTGTCTTCATACAAGAAAGAGTATTTTTGTGCCATAATCAATCTTGCTCTGAGCAGTTATGTTATTTTTTCAAAAAACCTACTTTGTATAAAATTTTTAGTGTATAAATATGGTTTATTTGTATTTTCTATGGTATAAAGAACTGATTAGGCAGGTCTGGAATCACCAGGTTAATTCTAAACTGCAGCTATTGATGTGCAGAGGAATATTAATACGGACTGAGAATCTGCTCTTGAGTGAAGTCTTGTGATGTTCTACATAATATGCAGTATTTGGAAAACGTTAGACTAATACCCTTTTTTGGATATATTAGTGTTTCTCAAATGTCAGTAAATACCTAGCGTCTAGGTAACTTTTCTGAATACATGTGGGAGTTTTGCTGATTTTATTTATATTTAAGGCTATGGAGAACAAAACAGTAATGAATTTTTCAAACATTACAGAACCTTACACAAGTGATATTGGCCACCGTTCTTCAGGAAGGAATATGGAGGCAGGGGGTTTAAATGATGGCTCTTGGGTGACATACCTCAGTCATTGGCTGAGTACAAACGCAAGGTCTCCTAATTTTGAATCTCTTGATTTAACCACTGGTATTACACTGCTCCTGAAAAAGCATCACTCCGTAAGTGAGGGGATAAAGTGCTACTAATACATCAAATCTTATCAAATGACTTTAAACCTATCTTAGCTTTCTTTTCACCAAGGTTTGCTGTAAACTTGTAGCAGGACTTGTGTCCTTGCTAAAAGGAGAAGATTGATTTACTATATTCATATGGAACCAGCAGCTTCCTATGAGTATGCAATAATGAATTGGAATATCCTGTCGCTTTTACCCCTGTGCAACGCTTCGGGAGACCTTAAAGACTGGAATATGTTACGGAAGTCCATTTGATAGAAACTTATAAATGTGTGTCTTCTGCGTAGAATAACAGCATAACACATCTTTTAGTATGTGCAATATTCTTATTCTTCAAATACTCTAATTGATTGTTCATTGGGCTCAGTCAGCCAAAAGTGGAGAGAAACTTTGTACAGACATCATTAGTTTTTCTCCATTTAAAGATTAATCATGAAGAGCTCTGGCTCTTTAATTCTGTAATTTGTATATTTAATGGGCTGCTGCAGAATCTATGACAGTAATTAGCATAGCCTGAAAACTCATTAATACGCAACAACATGATTAATGCAGCATTAATGCAAACATGACTGAAGTTATTTGGGTTATGTAGTAAGAAGATTAAAGCTAAAATGTCCTGTTTGTTTTACCAGTAGTGGGTATAATGGGGTAGCAAGCAAAAGAAGAAAAAACAGGTATCAAATTAGTCATTTTAGTGTAAAAGAATTTTTCGGTTCTCATCAAGAGAACTTAGGGTTTTGCCTGATAGTTGGTTTCTACGAGAGGTGTTACATATTACCCCCTTTCAGTCACTTGTCATATTCTGTGTTTATGTGTATTCAACCTTTTAGTTTGACTTAGCTTTTTGGCAGTTTGAAGTATTAAGACTATATTAAAAAAGAAAAGTCTTCGAATAGCGTCATACTGAATAAAGACTTTTTCAAAATATGGGAGGGTTGTACAGTCTGATTTTAAAAACAATGTATTTTTAGCTTCTGCTTGTTTTATTGTCACCACAAAAGAAAAGGGGCTGCTGACCTGCAATTGGACACTCCAGTTACAGTTTGGAAAAAGTCGGGGAACATTTTTTGTGTGTTTGCATGTACAAATATATATGTGCGTGTACATATGTAAATGACTTTTAAGTATATCTTTGAAATTTCTACTAAAAAACTAAAGCAACTTAAAAATGAACAGCATTTACTTAATCAATGGAATTACTAACTCAGTGTAATGTTTGTGATGAACTTCAAAAATATTTTCAAACACATTAAGGTAACAGTAAAAGATGGAGCCTATTCCTGTACCAAAGACAGCAAGATGTTGGACAGATTTGGGAAGAACGCTTTCCAGCTTCTTCTCGCAAAAAAAAAATAATAATGCGGAAAGCTGTAGGCCATCACAAAGTGTGAAGAACCCCTTGTATTCAGCAGAGGATGTTCATGATTATGTCCAGGAAAGTGTCCTCTGAGCGCCTTCTTTTCCTCTAATTCCGCTGTCCATTATCTGAAACTGCTTTAAATACTGAACCATTTTTGAGAAGTCTCCCTTCTATTTTTTTGAAAGGTGCATTTTCTTATTAAAAATACTTTTAAAAATATGTTTTAGCTATTGTAACGACATGTAGTATGCAGAATCACTCTCACAGAGAGAATAATGACTAACTATTAATTCAAAGGAAGTGTATAGTAACTGAGAGTTTTCCTCCCCATCTATCCCCTCCCCAGCTAAAAAGAAATTTTGTTTCATAATTTCTGTGGGAAAATGTACTTTGATTAGGCAAAAGCATTTGTACACAGTCCTAAAGTTAAGCAAATGCTTAATGTTTGTCATCCTGAAGGGACTGCTGAGAGCCCAATGCTGTAGTCAAAATTTTATATACAATTTCTATTCATTTTAGTTGGTGTTATGCGCAAAAAAGGGCTTTAGTAAGCATAATGAAATCGCTTTCTTTGCCAACAATTTTCTGTTCATTTGTTTGGAATGTACAATTATATAATTATTTACACCATTTCATATAAGGATATAAGTGGAATGGAAATGCAAATTGTGTTTGTACAATTCTGGAAGAAATTGCACTGAAAATGGATGTGCTTCACAGATTATGCAAAATTTGTTTCTAATTTGTGATTTTCCAGATATTAGGCAGATTATTTTTTTATTTTTTCCAATTGTAATGTACACTATTTTCCTTTTATGATTTCCTAAGTCCACAAAGAAAATGTCCATCATATGCTAGGTTATCTAATGCATAAGATTCTTACTTTTTAATCTTATGCATATGGGTTGGGATTTGATGTATTTATGGCAACTAAACTAACACTATTCTTGCTGACTGCATCCAGGTTGGAAATACCTTTATGTGGCTGTCCTTGTCACTTTTGGACAGATTTGTTTGGACAGATTTGTTCTCATGGTTATATATAGGTTTTGGAGAAGGGGCATGGGACTTTTGAGACTTGTAGCAACTTCTGTGTATTTAATGGGTCTAATAACTTCCATTTGTTGGCTATTTTGAGCTGGACTCTGAACATCCAGTTGTAGAGAAAGGTACTTTACAGGTGTTTTAGCTGAGTGCATGGGAAGAAGAGATTAGTTTTAAGTAGGTCACTGCTGAAACCCCTCAGCTGTTATTATAAAACATGTCTTCAATTACCTTGCTCCTCTGCCTACATTCTCCCCTCAACTCCTCTTCCCCAAAATTTCAAAAAATCAAAAGACATTTTTTGAGTACTGTGAAAGCTTTTGTATTTTGAAATGCTGTTTTTTATTTAAAAAAAAAAAACAAACAACAAACAACAAACTAAATTCAATTCAGTTAAATTGAAAAGGTATTTCACAGGAAGCAAAATCTCTTTGGTCTGGGTGAATGAAGTTTCTCAGTCAAACAAAACCTACTTTAAACTTTTTATTTTGCAAGAAAAAATGTTTAGCATCAGTCAGAAGTGATTTTTATTGCTGTAATAAGTATAAATTATTAGTATATGTTATGCTAATCTGGGAGCTGCTCTAATTTATTAATATTTTCCCCCTGATGGCCAACTGCCTCTTCTAAACTCAAAATAATCCCATGTGCTCTGTAAGCTTACTTTAAGCAAAAACACAGTCAGCCTCTAAAGAGCACATTCTTGCCTGTTAAATACTTTTCTGCAGATCTCACAAGCTATGTTGAATTGCAGCAGAAGAATCTGAATCCAGATGTGAATGTGAGTCTGAGTTCGAAATGTTGCTGAAATTCTCAGACTTTCCAATCTTACATGAGGGAGGCAAAGAGGAGATATAAAAATAGTTTTATATGCATTTTCTGTATTAGACCAAAAAGCTGGGTTCTGACTCATCGGACATTACTGTGATAATATTATCTTTTTCATTTTAATATTAGCCTGTTACTAAAAGGAACTCTCAAAACGGTGTGCACTCACAGGGTAGCACGCTGATATTGCTGCTCGGTTTAATGCCTTTGAAATGCCCGCCTTGGTCACTCACATCCTCATTCCTCTACTAACCTGGATGTGCCACCTGTGAAACTAGGATAAAAATCTAATCACAATCCACTACTTCATTAAGTTGAAGCTATGTAGATCTTTATAGAAGGGTAGGTTCTGCCATAACACACTTTGGGATACTTTAAAAAAATAATGATAATATTAGTAATTTCCTTTTATTAATGTGTATTCTTCTTTTTGTCTTTTATGTTCACTGTATACAATGCTTGTATTATGTTTTATACAATGCCATTATAAAGAAATTCAATGTCACAAATTGAAGAAATGTCTTTATTTATAATTAAAGGAATTCTGACAGCTTCTCCAATTGCAGCTATAATTTGAAATGGAATTAAAGATTTTATTTGAATTACATACATTAATGTTTAATTTGTAGTAGAACTTCCTGTTGTTTTTTTACCCTAGAAATGATAACAACTCTTTGTGGACCAATCACTTTTGTCACATAAACAGGCCTCTTAGGTGAATTCTTGAGTTGCAATTCAAGATTGAGTTGATTAAAAGTACATTCCTACTATGCCCCACAGATGGTCATGTTTTCCATCCAAGCTTTAGCAGCCTCAGTAGTGTGGCTGGGATGTAGTTTCCATATATGACAAATTACAGAAGTAATTGTAATGTCACTATTTTATTTATGTTCCTATTTATCTGTTATATGTGACATTGAAGTTAAGGTTTTAGACATGCATAGTGAAATAGTAGACACAAGTCTTTGAGAAACATTCTTGCAAAATGCTTCCCCCTCAAAAAAAAGAAAAAAAAAATTTTTTCTGTTGATCCAATGTAGTTTTCAAGTTTTTTGAAACTTTTCAGATTTTCAAAGGAAAGCTTTCTGTGCTCAGGTTAAGATCCATTTTCAGTGCTCAGTGTCAATAAGGCAGAAAAATTACATACATCTAGCTGTTAAAAGCCTAATGGGATTTCTGGCTATGCTTTGTTTTGAACATAATGTCCAACCTGGACTTGAGAAATCTTTTCAAAAAAAATTTTTTTTTCAATTAGTATGTTCCTGTGAAAAATATTAATTTCACAAGTTTTTATCTTCCAGTGAAAATACTATCTATGGGGCAGAAATTTGCTTAATATTTGGTTTCTCCATTGCACTCACTTCTAGAAATACAAGAAAATATTAATATTGAGGTATGAAAGTACTTATTTAGAGCTAGCTTATATGAACTTCCTTATCCCACAAGAAACTCAAAGATACCTGAACTTAAAGGGGCAGGGTCCTTTTCTGAATTATGTAATAGGTGAGAAATTAATTTAGAAATTGCTTTTTGTGCTGTGACTGAAAACGATGGTTCCTGACTCATCAATACTTCATATGAAGCTATGGCAAATCTACAGGCAGGAATTAAGGTTTGTGAGCCTCTTCTTCAATATCCAAAGAAGCAAGAAAGCTCCTGCATAACATTGGAAGACTTTTAGAATTACTGCAATATTACCGTTACGAACCATTTAATTTGTATTTTCTAACACAACATTATAAAATAATGGTGTTTTTGCCGAAACTCAATTATTTTGTTAGTATTTGTCCTTCTGAATTAGGTGTGAGGAGGGATCCTCTAGTCGTCAGAAATCTTTTGGCAGCTCGATAAAAATGCTGGGGGTTTGTTAAATTAACTGTGCTGTCCAGTGCTGGGTTTAGAGGCCATCAGTCTCGACCTCTCCAGCAGATACTGCAGCTGGAAATACCTGGAACCTCAAAGTACAGCAATAGTGGTTATTTCTGAGCCAGGCAAAGCTATGCTTTTCCTTAAGTAGGGACACTGTGGAGTTTTTTACACAGCAGGGCATTACTTATGTACAACTGCTTTTTGGAGGTATTTTAATAGCATGACTGATTTTCATTGCCTAGAGAATATGTTTCATATCTGTGAGTGCATCTTGTGATTTGCATGAAAACATTTATGTGATTAAGAAATGGGGTCAAAGGATATTTCTTTTGGGTATAGGTAATTAACAAGCATGATCTAGTATGAATGTGCATCAGAATTATAATGCTTTAATTTTTTTAAATATGGATGCTGTCTACAAGAAAAACTTTTGTCACTTATTGTTTTCTGCCTGATGTAAGATTGAAAATGTGTGTGAAAAGACTGAATAGTTTGATGGAGTTGGGTAAAACCCGACAAATTACCCTGTTCCGTAAAAAGCATTTTACACAGAAATATCGTGGAAGTGTTTAATATAGGTAGGTGTTGCTATTGCTGCCTTTTCATTTCCCTTTGCAAACAAATTAGTACGGTAAAGGCATGGCTCCGCCATAGACTCAGCCTGCAATACCTGGATTTGCACATTAGAAAAATTGGGCCAAATTTGGCATATGGTTTTGTAATTTCCTTATTTGTTTCAGTGAGATGATGTTCCAGGAGATAGCTTAAAAGAAAGGTGTTATAGTCATAAAAGATTGGTGGTTATCCAAAATTTGTTTATTCATAATTATACTTGAAACTGGATGCGTAATTTATGAATTGTTTCATGAATGTGTCCTTAGATAGTTACTGAGTGATTTTATACCATGGAAAACCATATTCTAATATTTACAAGCTGATTAATTAGATTGTTGTTTTGATACTTTATTTGTGGTGAAAAGTAATGTAAGAAAACTAAGGTTTTTTCTTGTATGTCATTTGAATGACATTTCATGTGCTGAGACAATGTTTTATCAGAAACCAAATGGAGGACTATTGATAAGGTTCTGGAAAGTTTTTAATTAAGCTTAGTTCATCAATTATACCTCGGGATATGTCCAATTTTTGTTAAAATTTGTTCTTTTTCAGGTGTTCTTTCTACACTTAGATATATTTATTTATAAAAGAATGTATATAAATACACATATAAATACGTGTGTTTGTGTGTATATGATCTTTTGGAACCAAACCCCCACTATTCTTCATAGAAATTCTTCATAGAAATTCTTCATAGAAATTCTTCATAGAAATTCTTCATAGAAATTCTTCATAGAAATTCTTCATAGAAATTCTTCATAGAAATTCTTCATAGAAATTCTTCATAGAAATTCTTCATAGAAATTCTTCATAGAAATTCTTCATAGAAATCCTTCCATGAAGGAACCTCGTTCCTACTTTATGAAAAAAAATGTTAAGGGACAAGGGAAAATCCGTATGTAAAACATCAACTATTAGAATAGTATGCTAATATTTGAGTTACGTTTTTTAAAGTAAGAAGTTACTGAACAGCATCAGTCACAATTGCATGTGGTTTTTTATGGATGAGTAAGGGCTCTGAAATCACAGACGTTTCTCTCAAAGGCTGATTCAGTTTGGATTAGGAAAATTTCTCCTGCAATTACTGGAAGGGGTTTTAAGTGAACAAAACTTTCATGATTTTGGTTTGCCATTTTACTGCTGGTTTTGACGCAACTTTTTAGTCATAATTACACTGTTAGAATGCATAAGAACCATTTTTGGTATTAACCGTCTGCTTGCTTTTTCTAACCAGGTATTAAAGTGAAATTTAGAACCCAGGAACCTGATGGTTTGATTTTTTTCTCTGCATCACCTGGGAATCAAGAGGAATACATTGCACTTCAACTGAGGAGTGGGCGTCCTTACTTTCTTTTTGATCCACAGGTACAACAAAAGATAGGATCTGATAAAAATAGCTTATATTATTTCTTTCAGGACTTCTTTACATACTTATCCTTTTTTAATTATTGTTTAATTGATAGAAGTCAACTGACTGTTCAGAACCCTGAGGTAACTGGACATTTTGGGGAGAGAAACACTGAAACACTAAAGCTTTGCTCATTTTTTGTTTTGTTTGCCGCAATTCATGACCTTTTTTTTTTTTTGCATCTTTATGGGTTGGGGCTTTTTGTCAATACTACTGAACACCACTACAGCTTAAAGTACCAAGATTTCAAAGGTGGGCAGAACTAGTTTTTGAATTAGCAAATAAAGGTTGTATATGTTTTAAGCCTCTCATCTTGAGACTTTGTCTTTTCCTGCTGAAATCAGTGTCTAGCCATTAGTGTGATGAAAGTAGTCTTTTGCTTCTAGTAATAATGACCATAGCAAAGACATAAATGATGAGGGAAATATTATCAAATAAAGTCCACAAAATTAAAAATAAGGCCACATTTCTTGCATTTCTGTTTGGGTATTTTCTGTTTTCTCTGCACCCCAAAATTGGATCTCCTCATGGAATAAAAAAAACCACTACAGACTCAGTTATATTTCGTACGTATGCAAGAAACTAAGTAATTATCAGATTTTCTAATGATATTGGCAGCATGTGGTATCATATGTTTCCATATATGTGCATCCTTTTCATAAGGTTACCACTGCATTCGTGTTGCTGGAAGGCCTGGTCGCTGTATCAGCTCTATCTTCAGTCACGCCTCAGTGCCTAATTATGTGATTGGCATTGCGTCTATTGCTTCATGGGGTTGAACAGAAATGCTTAATGATATAAAATGGGGTGGATTTAGAGATTTGACAATCCGCTGTTAACCTTTGCTTCCTGAGCTCTGCTGTGGTCCAGGCACTGGTGCTCCATGAACCTGCAGAGGTGTTCTGCAGCGGTGAAGCTCTTCCTCAGCTCTGGAGAATCTGTAGAGGAGGCATGGTGCTGCACAGGGGCTAGCATGTAGAAAACATTAACTCTGCTTCTGTCCCCAAGATACAAATTTCTGTTATTTGCACTGCATAGGCATTGTCTTCTTTTCCTTGTTGCAAACTGGATCAGTGTGTACTTCAATTTTTGGGACCATGCTTAACATTGTTGTTAATGTTGCCCTCATCCATATTTTAATAGGTACTAGTTCTGTTTTGCCTTTTTTATACTTATACCTTCACTTAACTGAAAAGGAATTTTTATTTCCTTTGCAAGATTTTTCTAGGTGTAATAGTTTGATTTCTTTGTTGTTATTGTTTGTTTTAATGGGACCGTATATCTTTCAACTAGCATTTTAGTGCTTCAAATAGTATTCCTAGCCCTCCTTGCAGATTTGCTGCTTTTGAAGTACCATTGTGTAAGCTAGGTTGGACTTACTCCCTAAAAGATGTCGTATTTGTCGTATTTGTTTGGATTCACAGTATTTGGGAGATGGGGAGGAGGGTGGACAGGTGGAATAGTGGCTGGCTTGGGGCTTTTATTTTCTTCTTTTTCTCACTGTCTTTTAACTAAAAAATGCCAGGTTTTGTCCACATTCAGTCCCTAGAGCCTTCTTAGTTCGGCAATATTTTCAATAGTTGCTATCTTGAATTGTAAAAAATTACTTGTTTATGAATATATCTTTGTTTATCTTTGTGTTTCATCTGAATCGGCCTGGGACAACTGTCCCAAGCTGATCTTTATGACCGTCACTTCCATATTGTTCCCTCCTCTTACAGAGTCTAAAATAGCCTATATGGCTGGTTCAGTGAGCGTTTGTAGAAAAAAAAAAATAAATCTTTCATTCAAGGCATTCAGAATAGTGTAGATCTTAACATTTGTTTTACTATAGATATATCTCGAAAGCTAATGCTTTCTAATTTCTCATTAATAACGTGGAATAAAATTTTTTCAGTCTTCTGTATGCTTAATATGCTGTGCTACCTCACTATGTTTACCTTTGTTTCTATGTTTTCTACATAGTTTATTTCTCTTTTTCTTTTTGCCATTATTTGCTATTCCTGTCCTATAACATCAGGTATCATGTTCTGTAGTAGCAATTCTTAATCCTTCATTTCTGTATCACAGTTTGCATTAGTGTGCAAATGCTTTAATTGCTTCTTATTGGTATCATGTGGTTTCTTAACCAGGTTCTATGCATTGTTTTCTCTAATTATGGTTGTGGCTTATATGGTAAGCATTTATGGCCCTGCCTCTGTGCTCTTCTGTTAAAAACTGCAAAAATTCTTTTTGATGATAATTGTGACTCTGCTGCTTTTTATCTAGAGCAGCTATGTGTAATATTGTGCGCTCCCTTCCAGCTGTGTTCTCTCACAGGTTAATTATTTTTAACCATAGTCCCTTTCAGGATTTTGGTATGTATCTTTGCTCATGACCAGCGATGCATTTTCTCTTGTTGTATCTGCTCTGGGGATAGTCCTGCCGCGTCTTCTTAGTGGGGAGTTCTCAGCAGCCTAACTGCTTCCTTCTCCAAGCGTTAATTTCAAATCCTTGTCTTCCTGTCCAGTCATACTTCTCTCAACCATTCATCTAGCGGTTGTCTGACCATCTCTTTTGTCTCCCTTTTGTGTTGTCTAGCTGCTCTTCTTTCCTTCCTTATTGTTTTACTGTCATTCTTTGCAGGTTTCTACTTATGGTCCAGGGAACATGAGGTTTTTTGCTAACAAATCTCTTCCTCAGTCTTGCCTGCATAATCAAATTGTTCCATAGACCTTCCTCCAAACTCAGTGTGCCTGCAAACCTTCAACTGTCTGTGGAGTTTCTTCTCATCATAATGCCTTTTACATCCACCCCTAAATTACACAATCAAATCTAGCGACAATTTATAGTTATCTTTCAGTGGCTACAGGTCATTTGTTCTATTTTTTTTTTTTCCCAAGGAAGCACTGCATATTTTATGCAAAGTGAAATCACTAACAGTGGAAATTTAAGGCCAGCCTGGAGCACCTTTTCCCCTAGCGATTAGGACAATCTGAAGATAAGAGTATTGGGATTCTTCTCACAATATGGAGGGAATTGAATCCAGCTCTTCCATTTTAGAAGATGATCCATTTATTAAACTTTACAGCAATAAGGAGGAACGCCAGATACTTTTACGGTTGCCTGTGGTTCGTGCAGAGGCTGAAGTAGTAGGCATGGTCTGAGGGTGAGCTGTTACTCCCCCAAAAAAGGAAGGTAGAGAATACCTAGCTATAAATCCCAACTATATCTTGCTGCTTGGCACTGGCAAAAATTCAGTACTTGTTCACCTTTACAGTGCTAGGAGTTCAGGCATTGAAAGAACTCGACTGGGAAAAGTGTAGTTACATTAAGACTTGGCGCCTAGACAGTATCTCTGAGGATCCGTATTTGTGATGTTTCTATGTGTTTTCATGAATGTAAACATCAGCATGAAAAGCCACAGAGATTTGTATTTACTTAGTTATTAGTGAGAGCTACTTAAAATTAAGACTTATTGTATGGCTCAGCAAACTAATCTAGATTTGGTTCCCTATGTGTGATTTCCAAAATGCATAACAAGCCGTTTCACAACAGGATATTTGAATATGATCACAAAGTCACTTGAGTAGTTCTGGATAAAATGTCGTAGAGGCTTCTGATGCAGTGCATGCTGAACCCTGAACACTGTCTTCTTTTTTGGTTCCCCTCCCGGCCCTGAAATTAAGCACAGGTTAGCACATATGGTTGTGTGGTCCCAGATTGAATTGGTTACAAATAAATGTGGTTTCTGATGTATAAAACTGTTAATGCTCTAGACTGTTACCAAACATAATATGAAGAACCACTTATTCAGGCACCTGATCTTTAGAATGCAGCATCGTTTGTAACAATTTTAACGCTAACTAAGTACACTTTGATGAGACAGCATTTAATAAAATGCTCATTAATTTCATCATTAGCAAGGGTATGCTAAGAAGTAAGCCAGTTTCTTATGTCACGCCCAATTAGCATCCCATGCTAGTAATCCCATTAGTATTGTTGAATTCACTAATGGAAAAACTAATGGGCATGCTACCAGGGCACATTAATTGGGCATGACACCAGTTCTGGTTTTAATTATTAAACTACGATAATGAAATGTGTGTTTGTAAAATATTAAAATGTTGAAATAGGAGAGAAGACAATAAAAAATAGTATATGAAAAAGTACACATTAGAATGTAAGGATATATAGCTTTGTATTGTTAACATAGGACAGAGGACTGCTGTACAAACTGCCTCAGTACCAAGATGTGGGCCGAATGGAGTAGGAAACATGCTGTAAATATTCATGGGAAATTATTTTTTCTGTTATGATGTACATGTCGTGTATTTTCATACATAGGCTACACAGTAACACTCCCCAATTCAAAATGTACTGTAAAATGTATACTATGTTCATAAATCTGTATGCTGACAAGCAATTTCTAATAGAAGCTCATCACTAAAGACAGAATACTAAATTTTAACAAGAGTTTCAGTATTAATCATGATAGGTGGTTGTTTTTATCAACAGGTTTTCTTCGTATGTGTAACTCTAAGGTCCTTGAGCCAGAAAGAGTACTAGATGATGTGGGGAAAAAAAAATCTGAACTGTCTGCTTTTTTGCTGCAAAGTAACAAGCTAGACCCCCAAATTATAAAGCATCTTTTATTTTTCTTCTACACAATTTTTCACAAATATATTTTGAAGCCTGTCTTAAGCCATAAAGTAACTGCAGAGGTCGTGAATCTTTAATATTACGTAGTGCCTCTGCAAAGAAATGTTTTTCCATTCAGTAGTTGCCTGCTACATAGGACAGTTCTATTTTGTGAATTCAACAGAAATAACATTGAGTTCCCAGATGGTTCAAGTAAGTTATAAAGTCCTGAGACAATATCATGGGAATTAGTGGGAAGTTAAAAGATTATTTGGACATAAATATCAGGAAAATTCTTTAAATACATTAATTTTGTTTTTATTGCATCATTATATTAATTCATGTGGTATTTATTTTAGTTGTTTACAGTCTTGAGATTTGGTTTGGCAACTGCATCTGTTGTATTCCTCTTACTCAGCAATTCAGAAAAGATTTCTCTGCATTTTGTCATGGATGTCTCTCAATTCACCCCCTCCTATCATTATTTTTTTTGTTTTAATAAAACCAGGGAATAATTCTAGTTAAATTTAAAAACATTTACACAAGCGTCCCTTGTACAGTAAAAACATCCCCAATAACGACCTTCTTTTCCCCCCAGCCCCTGAATCTCTTGGTATGACATTTTCCTTCATAAAGGTATTATACTCTCTCACCTAAAAATTCAATTCCTTTTGATACAAAGTTAACAGGGACAGAATGTGCATCTTCATACCGTCCTACAAATGCATCTCTTTTTTGGGTCCCTTCCTGTAGATGGGTGTTGCAGTCAACAATCCTATTGGATTTCTGTGGAAGGCACATTGAATCGTGGGCATCAAACTTCGCAACAACAGCAATCCGTGAAGTAGTTAAATAGAGACTTAATTAAAAAAGTAAATAAAAATTAAAAAGTCTGAGTGACATGACTCTCGGTAATTTGTGCCTCATCCTTGTCTTTGTCAGAGGAACTACACAGGGTTTTCTGTTTTTAATAGAAACTGAACTGGATCCTTGATCCTTCATTAATTATTTGAGAAGATTAATTTAGTGGAGAAATCAGTCCTAAACATCATTCAGTATTCCAAAAGAAGTTAAACAGAGGACTTCTGTCTTTCTTTTTAGATGTTGTATACCACAGAATGTTATAAAGAGTAAGGTTATAATTCTAAGTCTTACCTTCATAATGTTCTAAATCAGATTCTTCTATTAATAAAAAGGGATCTGCGGTAGCGGTCACTCCAACGAATGATGGTGGAAGAGAGTATAACGATAACAGTTGGCACCAAATAATTGCTACAAGAATCCAAGCACTGGGAAACATCACAGTGGATGGGCAGTACACAGGTAATCAATTCAGTTTCATTTTGCTTTATTATTTTGGTATTACTCAGGGTATTGCTCACTTGCTTACTTTTCCGCCACCTATGTTCATCCATGCAGCAAAAAATTCACTCAATTTTCTGACAAAATCACTACTGTGCATCTGACGTATCTGTCCACTGTGAGTCTTTGATAATTTAATACTAAATGGGAGGAGTTTGTCTTTTTGTGCTTGTGGATCTATGATTGTGTTAATATTCTTTTGTAAAAGAGCTGCAAGTATTTCCAGGATATGTATGGGAAAGCATTAGGATATTGTGTTACATTAGCCTCTTTTATCAAATATGAATATTCTGTTATTGAGTTGAAAATCTGTTGAAAGCATTGAACACAAGAATAATGACCTATTTTGTTCAGGTTCTTCCTTAGCAACTAGTGGCAGTACCATTATTGGAGAGAACATGGGAGTGTTTGTTGGAGGACTTCCACAGGGTTATACTATTGTAAGAAAGGATGTAGGTGAGTATGATTGTGTTATAATGAATCCTGTACGGTGGCACTGACTTAACTGTTTTTCCAGTGCTGTAGGCTGTATTGACATTGTGTCAGAAACATGAGGACAATATTTAATTTGCATAATTGTTTATATAATTCTTTTAAAAATAAGTCTGTACAGTTTCTTGAATTTAATCTTTTGGCGTAGATTGAAATATCTATATGGCTGATTTCATCAGCAGTAAAGTAGTGTATGAGGTCTGTGTACATTTTAATGAGTATTATACACAGAACTGGTATGCATGTGAAACTTATATGTTTTACATTTTAGATTCCCAAATTCTTTTCCAAAATACACATACAAATTGTTTTTATTAGTTTAAGCACAAGGTTATGCATCCCACCTGGATGCAGGGATACAACATGCTGGCCTTCTTTGGTGTGAGTTTGGATCCTTCAGGGATAGTGGCGTTGAGCTCAGTGGTGTATGAATATATCTGTATACTACAGCTGTATTTATGTGGGGCTGGATCATAGCTGGCTTCAACAGAATCAATAAACATACATCTTCATATATAAACTTGGTCTATATGCCAAGTGTATATTCTACCAGCAGATAACAGAGAGGTGACTGCGTATAAAAACAGTATACAATCAACTGTTCTCAGTGGATTCGTATCCAGGCTTGTGCTTTTTTTCATACAAACCTGAAAGACAAATTGTTTATTTAAGTTTATATTCCCACCACTGATAAGGACATGAAATCTAGTCAATGAGTTGATGTGAGGTACACTAGAGTACAACTTCCTCCTAAACCCAGAAATATGTGCACGTGGCGCCTTGATCAAAAATCTCAACTAACTAATCAAAATGAGATTGACTCTAAATACCATTCAAGAGTGCTATCTATAAACTCCTGCTTTATATTTTTGGTCCCCACTAAAGAAGAAGAGATAGAAGCCATGAATTGCGCTTTTTTTTTTTTACTCAAACAAGGGAAGAAAAACTTCCTGATGGAGCTTCTAGAAGTGTATTCATCTGCCTAAGCTTTTGCAACACAGTTTCTTCCTATTCAGCAGATGTATGCCTTTTTTTGCAATTATTGTTTTGTTTAAAGAGGGTAAACCTGAAAACTTTCCTTGGAATCTTCGTGGAATAGATCTATGCTGTTGATTTGACGGCACCTGTATGCAAAATCTCAAAAAAGTTTCATATTTTCCAGCCACACAGCAGTAGCTGCTGTCCTTAGTGACTAGACCCATTCAGAAATCTGGATTTAGCTTAGAGTCTAGATTTATGAAATGATTGATGGCTGGTTCTCAATGCATACATGCACATACATTATAGGGTGAGTATGTATAAATTAATCCCTGTGTTTAGTTGCAGGTGATTGGCTTAAAAAATTATTTTCCATTTCTGCAGGGATGAAGATGGTAGTCCAGAAAGGATTTGTGGGGTGTCTCAGTGACATATTTTTGAAAAAAGTGCATACTCCCCATGAAAACTGGGAGTCTTTGAACTGGCAGGATGCTGAAGAGCAAAACAATGTCTATCGTATTTGGGAAGGATGCCCCATTGTCCTCTCCGAAGGAGCACATTTTCTTGGCAAAGGTAATTTGCTGTACTATTGCACTGGTCCTGTATGCTCTTGAGATATAAAAGGTGATCATATCAGAAGTATTGCAGTGATCTGCTTTTCAAACAGTTTTAGTTATATAGGATTATTTTTGAATGGTTTAAAATCTGGTTTCTGGGTTTACAGAAAACTGCTGCATGGAAGCGGAATTGCATTCACAGACAGGTGCTGCTGCTGTATCTGTACGCAAATTTGATATGCACGTAAAAGGTGAAGTTTCACTTTTGAAAAGACACAGATGCCTATAATATATCAAAAAAATGCCAGGTAGCAGACTTTAGAAAATTGCACCAGTTTGGTTTGTTGCAGTACATTATGGATAACTGTCCTTTACAAAGCTGAATGATACAGTTCTAAACCTTAATCTTGAAACCTCTGAGTTCTTCATGTCAAAGTAGAAAGTAGGGCCTAGATTTTTGCTTTTAGTTTCTTGAACCTATTTATTTATTTATTTGATTAACTTATGCATGTATTCACTTTCTTTCAAGGGTTCCTGGAACTGTATTCAGATGTTTTCAGTGGTGGACTGGAATTTGAGATCTCGTTCAAATTTAGAACAGATCAACTGAATGGATTGCTTTTGTTTGTTTACAATAAAGATGGCCCAGATTATCTTGCAGTAAGTTCAGAAATACAAATAACTATATTCAGACATGAGCTCTAAGTTTTGTCTACTAAGCTATGTTCAGCATTTAAAGAAATTTCAAACCATGTTATTTTTGTGGTTTATTTATTTTGAAATGCTTTGCACAGCAAAGTGTAAAGGGAGCAAAAAGACTCCAACAAATGCTCAGAGTAGGTTACCTGTGTTATTTATATCATAAATAAGAAAGATACCAGTATATGAACATATGAAAAGCAGGATTATTCTCTTTGCTGTGTTAGAAGTGATTAGAAAAGAGAATAACAGATGTGCATTAAAAGCTTTTGGTTTGTTCTTGGGAAAATATAGAGTTACCTGAGGTTCTCATACTAGAACAAAATCAATTAAATTGTAAATCAAAAAGTTCATGACGGAAATTGTCCAGTGCCTTAATAAAGCTTTCTCTTTAAGGTATATGTATTTTTTATAATCAATATGATTTCTTCATTTTGATTTGAAACATAAGGTTTGTTATATAGATAGAAATCAGTGGTTCAGCTTAATCCCATTGCACCCCTATCGCTGTTTTCCCAACAGTGTAGAGGAAGCTCTACAAATCCTGTATTAGATAATTTCTGAGATAATGCCTATGAACTTTCTTATTGGTGCCTGTTGAATATGAAACTTTTATGCTCAGAAGTACTCGTGCTTCCATCTTTTCCAGGATTTTGTTTAAGGTTGAATGTGTTGCAGCTTGTCAAATTTTTTTTATTACTTACATAGCTCTGGATTTTCATATGTTTCTTCCCCCAAGGATTTTGAATGTATTTAGACTGTGGTCACTATTGCTTAGTGGGTCAACTATACTTACTACTTGCACCAACTAATAGGTATTACATTGAAAGTAATATCTCTTTTTAGTTGGTCCAAGAAGCAATCATTTACATTTAGAAATTGTTGAGGGTATTGTTATTCTTTATGACCTAATCTGCCCTTTCTACAGTTTCACTGAATCTTATTTATTTATTTAATATTATGCAGCTGTTTTGCTAATGGCTGTCATGTCACAGCCTGTTTTATTGCATGACATTATATCGAATGTGCCTTTTCTTTTAAACATCTGACCTAAAACTTATAAATATATTTTTCTGCTTTTCACGTCAACTATAACTTGCTTTTCACTTTTTATATTACCGACTTTCCCAGCAGATCCTTTTTTCCTGGATTTTTAATTCTGCTAGACCTGATTGCTGCTTCTTTTTCAAGCAGCCTTAGTCCAAAAATTGAGTTCCAGTAACAAGTCTTGCTATTTACATGTTACTACTTTAGTTTTACCCTCAAATAATGACTGAGATTGTGAGCTAATAGCATAAGATACTATACAGACACTACTGTCCCACCCTTAAAAGACTTGTATGTGTGTAATTCACAGTACAGGGGCACTATTTACGTGAATGTTTTTCACAGGGACAAACATGGGGCTTGGGTTCTTCTGGAGATTCTTGTGGTATGTGATCCTCATTTCCTTTCTCTTGCTCTGTGAAAGACTAACAAATATGAGAAAATAGCTTCTGACTGTAAAGGGAAAAGGGGACTTATTAAATTGAAAGTCCTGTCAAAAACACGAAGTAGTTAGACAAAACACCTTCATTCTCTACTCATACTTCCGGATTTTTGGCAATATTATATCTACGTTACTTTTAGCACTGAAAACTATGATTAGATAATTTTCTTAGCATTTGTCCTAAGTCAAATAAATTTTTTTTCATCTCACTTTACTCCTGACCTCAATATCTCCATAGCCTTAAGATGAGGAATTTTAGAGAGGATGAGTATATGCATGCTTTTCCAACCCTTGCAACTTTGTGTTCTGCACATACATAATGATGACAGAAGGTTTTTCCGTACATTTGAGCTCACAAAAAAAGGTTAATAGAAAGTGAAAATGAGGTGTGTAGCATGTTGCGCATGAGCTACGATGTCTTTGTTGGGAGCTTTGGTCAGGAGACACTTGCGCTGCAAAACAGATTAGAAGCAATACCACTTACCCTGAGTGCCAATGTAAGACGGTATTCCCTGACCCTTCCCTTTGCATAGGTCACAGCTCTCTTATTAGCTTCATAGTTTTGGAATGACTAAACTAGACACACGGCTGGCCTGCTACCAAATGGCCAAAGACTCTGTCTTGTCTTCTGCCCAAGACAAAATTATGTCCTAGAAAAGTGCTCAGTGTAAAGGTCACTTCTTCCATGACTTCCATGCTGTGAGAGTTAACTCAAGCTAGAGAAGTCAGTCTGATTCTCTTTGGATCCAGGCACAATAATTATGAGCAAACTGTGACCAGATAAACTAGTACAAATCACTAGCTCTGATTCTGGCATGTGTTTCCTCATGAGTTTGTGATTGAATGACGGTACTGTGACTGCTGGTAGAGTTTGCATTGCTGATTTTGATGCTGACCTCTTCAACAGCAGAGAAAGCCTAAGCACTGCAAATCTTATGTGTGACATTGGCATCAGCTCCCAAGACATCATAGCTGATGAAGCTGGTGTTGAATTCAAGAGCTGATTTGCTTCTGCAAAACAACAAAGAAAGAAAGAAGTCCTGTAGGAACTTTTTCAAAAGAATTGCGCTTCTAGCTGCATGAAGTAAAATAAACAGTGTCTGAGATGAAAGTGTTACCTGTGATGGAGCTAAGGAGGGGTGTGAAATAAGTGTTTTGGGGACTCAAAGTCAAAATCTTTTCATTAGCAAAGAAGTGACTGGTACTCGTGTAGGACTCATGGAGGCAGTGTACCTATTCGTCACCAGTGATTTCTCTCTGTCTGGTGTTGGGAAGAGATTTCTATTCCCTTTCCATTAAAGAGTGACTGATTCTGAGGAGACTATTGAGGGGTCTGTGTTTGGGCCTTTATCTTCTGGCTGGCCAGAACAGGGCGGGTACCAGTACAGAACATCTCTTTAAACTTACGATTTTGAACTGGAAAACCCAGTTCAACATCAACACCACATACTTTGTCTTTCAAAGGGATCACAAACTGACTGTCATTGCCAAGTTCTTTGAAGTCTCTTGCTTGTCTCTGGTGATATCTCTGAATCTCAGGATGACTTCCCAGTTCAAAGGAGTTGAAGCTGTAATCAGTCTTGTAGCTCAACATTGGTTGAGACCATTTTGGATGGCAGGTTTAACAAAGTGTCATTTGGCCTCCAATGCAGCCCCTATCCAGCTGAGTTTTGTTTCTCAGAGGTATGGCTGGATATTCCTTTCATCTTCAAAATCATATGTTCATAAGCAGATTGAGTGAGGCAGGGACTGACTGGTCCCTGCAGAGAAGGAAAATACAGAAGCACAAAATAATTTAGGTTGAAGGGACCTTTTCGAGTAGTTTATTCCAAATCGCCACTAAATGCAGGACCAATTTAAGTTTGATCAGATTGCTCCAGGCATTTTCTGTTTAAGTATTGTACATCTCTCTACGGGATGGACAGCTCCTCAAATTCTACAGCCTGTTCCAATCTTTGACCATCCTCATTACAGAAAAAAAAATAATTAAATCTTCACATCTAACTGTGATTTCTTTTGTTACAATTTGTCTTTTGCCTCTCATTCTTCCACTATGCACCTTGGAGAAGAGTCTGGGTCTGTCTTCTCTATATCCTTCCATAAGGTAGTTGAACAGTTAAGTTCTCTTCCTGTTTAGTCTTCAGACTGAACAAACCTGTTCTCTCAGCTTCAATTCATATGATAGGTACTCCAACCCCTAACCAACTTGGTGGCCCTCCACTGAATTCACTCCAGTGTGCCAATATCTTTCTTATGCTGGAGTGCCCACAACTGAATACAGTAGTCCAGATGTGGTCTTCCACTTGATGAATAGAGAGTAATAATCATCTCCTTGGACCCACTGCCTACCTTATTTCTAATACAGCCCAGTGCATCGCTGGCCTTCTTAATTTCAAGGGTATGATGCTGACCAGTGTTTAATTAGTAATCCATCTTGACCCTCAGTCCTTTTCTTCAAAACTGCTTTCTGTGTCTAGAACACCCGTGGCAGCCCCCTTTGGTATCAACAGCAAATTTGCTGAGAGTCCGCTCCATCCTATTGCCCAGGTCATTAATAAAATTTTTATCAGAATCGGTCCCTATGTCAGTCTCTGAGAGATGCCACTAGTAACGACCTGCTTGTTGAACCTGCCCATGTGCCTGTAGAAACGCTTCTTGCCCCTCATGTCCTCTCCCAGATTAAAGCTAAGCTTTGGCTTTCCTAATTCCAGCCGTGTATGCTCAGGTATATCAAAATAAGAATTACGTGCATAGACAACAGTATTAATAAAATTTTGCAGTGGTGCTTGATATTTGTATCTCAAATACTAAAAAACAAATATGCTTTTAACTGTTAAACTGTGAACCTACTCAGGTTTAGAGCTGTGATATAATGCCTCGTTCTGTTGAGAGATGGTAACTTACATGTCTGGCAGAAGAATAAGATGATCTTTGTGCATTTTTGGTTTAATGTCATAATATATTTTCCAAGGACAGAGTAACAATCAAGCCTTTTTTGAAGTGGTCCCAGAATTTTATCCAAAGCAAACAATTTATCTCTTGTTTTCCTGAACCTATGCTCAGTACCAGAGAGAAGGACCTGTAAATGCTGGATGTATGCAGGACTTTGCTCTTTTATTATCATCATGTAAACAGTGGTTCTTTAGCTGCACTTGGGCATTCTAAATGTCAGTTCAGGTCATCATGAAAGGAACAAGCATCATTCTGAGCCTGCTTTAAGACTATGCCAAGATCAGTAAATTGGAAGAGAGGTGTGCTGAGTAGTGACCCTATGTCAAACATCATGTTCACTCTCCAGCTTCCAGGTCTGGCAGACTTGCTAGCATATTGCTGTAGTCATGCAGTGCAAACGCTTTCTTCACACCAGCACAGTGTGCTCTGTATTCTCATCAATAAAGAAAAATGGTGACTTGTCCAATGGACTACTCTTTCAAGCTATACTCATCAGCATTGATGCCATCATCTGTCCTTCGCTTGTATTGTAGAGTCCTTAACTACAAAGGGCTATGAACTCATGGAAATGTGAAAAGTTGCGGTCCAAAGAAACAAGTAAACAAAATCCCTCTGTCTCATGAGCAAGCAGTCAGTGTGCACTCTGGAACAGGACCTGTATTGCCTGTGACATCTCCAAGTACTGATTTCTTTCTTCAGTTGGGGTCCCTTTTAAGGAAATACAATGCAATTACAAATACTGCAATAGTAATATTATCAGTAATTTAAATATGTCAGCTTGTCATTACTGGTGATAAGCATTTATATTAAATCTGTAGTTTTTATTTCAATTAATAACATTTTGGCATGGAAACAGAAAGGCCTTCTCGTGAACATGTCCATATTTTTCAACCACATTTTCATCATCTAAGTGTTTAGTATGCTCTACCTGCCAATTTACAGTCTCAGCCCACTTGTGTTCCATTCAGTTAGGATAAAGAATCTTGAAATAAAGCATTTGGAAACTTCTGCAGTGAAAATTTAAGTAAAATATATTTCTATTAGAGAATTGGCACATTAATCTCTAAAAGCACATACAAAAACAATTATTTTCTTACAAGATTTAGAAGAATAAGGATGAAATACAGAATCAATGTATGCTGGAAAAATTTGAAATTGAGTTCACCAGCCAATTAAAAAGACCTTAATCAGATCTGACATTTCATTTCCTTATTATCTTGTTACATTCTTCTAAAAAATGAATTGATAGATAAAATACTGTTTTCTCATTCTCAAAAAAGCAAAACAGTCCTGGTTCATTGTCTTTTCTTTTTACTTAGTTACATTAGTGACAAAGTCAGTTGTCAAAAAATCAGAATATATTTTCCTACATTCTGGATTAACTAATACACTGTATTTAGCATGTTTTGTGTAAGCAATTTTATTGTAATTTCTGCTATCCTGAAGATAAAAATTGATAAAGATTGTTCATTGACTCCCTTGATTATTTTTTAAAATAACTGTGTCTGTTGTTGCTGTGTATATGATGTCTTTTCCAAAATCTTTTTTCTGTTTTAAAATATATAGATTGAACTGAAAAGTGGCATATTAAACATCTTTTTAAAAACTGGCATTGTCTTTACACAAGTGGATGTCTGGTTAGGACTGTCTTATTGTGATGGAAAGTGGAACAAAGTCACCGTGAACAAGGAGGGCTCTGTAGTTTCAGCAAGTATGAATGAACTGAGGGAGCAGACTCTTGAACCCCGTGTTCAGCAGCTGCAAGTAAACTCGCCGGTCTACATAGGAGGAATCCCACCTGAGATTCAGAATTTTTATAAAGAACTGGGGCTAGAACAAGGTAAGGTGATGCCAATAAGAACATATGTTTTTCAAAAACTGGTGTCATGCATGAGGTGGGAATTCTGCTGCTGATAGTGTAAGTTAATGAATATGTAATATGAATTTTTCCTCCCACCCATTGTTGCTTTAACTACCAGTTAGCCCTGCCCATCTAGCTTTCCTTAGACCTGATTCTTTTGTAAGTCTATAAAAATTCTTCCAACCCAGTGATATCTGAAGCAATCTAACTCCTAGGAGAGGAAGTCTAGAGTAGCAAATGGTAATCTGAGATGCCCAACCAGAAGACCTCAAATCTTCATCAGAGGAAGCCAGTCCAGATGAACTTGTTTCACTTGATCAAGTTGTGTCACTCACAGATCTGGAATACAAAGCCAGTGGAAGACAGCAAACATAGCTTCAATAACTGTAATGAGGGTGGATGCTACCACATGGAAGAATTGTTGAGAGTTTATTAGTCTTTTTTTTTTTTTTTTTTCCCCCCAGGCTGTACTGATTCTGGTCTAAAAAATTAAGTGAGCATAAAACCATGAATTTGGATTTTGGCTATGTTACCATGATGTTTCCCGTCTTATTAGGAGGAGGGGAGGTGGTCATGTTTTTAGCTATCACCGTGACCCTTCTCTTCCGGAATGGGTCAAATTTCTAGGGAAAAGAGAAAAGAGTTAATTACAGCCTGATACTGATGGCCTCCAGAAAAGGATCTGCTGCATGAAATGTAGTCAAAAAGTGTCTATTAGACTAGGTCTTGTTTACAGTTTGGGTGTGTTTTTTCATTACTTAAGAAGCTATTCATCAGTCCTGGTATATTTTTCAGATGCTGTGGGCAAATAAGTAGCAGTCAGTAAGTGATTAGTGGGGAATCTCGTAAGTGTCTTTGAATGCACAAGCTCACCTTTAATGTGTGCATTCAAGTAAGCTCTGCAGAGCTCCATTGAAGCCTTGTGTTTTCAGCTCTATAGAACAGTTTGAATCAAATCCATGCACTGCCATTCACAGATAGCTCAAAAATACTGTTTTAAGTATTCTTCCAGCTGTGGGTATCACATATATTGTAATCTTCCTCCAGGTTCTGTGTGCATAATATTTATGGCCCGAAAGAGCTAGCCGGTTGTACCCTGTCAGTGTTGCCTCATAGCAGATGGTATAGCCTCGTGACTGGATGCGTTCACAACTCCTGCAGCAAAGAGATCTGTGAACAAAGAATCTAGGGCAAAATAACATCTAAAGTGAATGTCTGAAGTGCATATTGAGGCACATCAATAAACATTACTTTTTTCACCGAGCCTCCTCAGCATGCCACAAAATAAGATGGCGGCTGTGAATTTATATTCAGAGCATCTGAAGATAAAAACATTCTTGTGTGGTCCTAAATGTGGATTTAGATGAGCAAGATAAGACATTACAGTTTTGAAACATATTTTTATTTAGGACTATGATGATGTAATGGTATGATAATAGAATATGGAGACCTTCCCAGTTTAATAAATATTTACAAAATGTTTTCTCAATTAATGGCTGCTTGGTAGTTAATTTTGAATAAAGGAATATTGTTTTACTCACACCAAATAAGGGATAAGTATTCTTCTCCCACCCCACCTCCATGTCAATTGCAACTTTATTTTAAGAAATTTCAGCTAGAGTCTGTGGGCCTTTGCATGACCCACCACATGCCCTCCTGCGAGGTCGAGATGCAGGGAAGCTGGCAGGAACATTTGTGAAAATTTGTACTGTCATTGCTCTCAGGTAGCTGCAGAATAAGTAAACAAGATTACTTGGCTGGTGTCAGTCAGAAATCTTCAAATAGTGATAAATGCAGCTAAAAAGATACTACAAATAATGTATTAAAATAGATTATACAGTACGCATCTCATTGCAAATTAAACTGTTAATTTTGTCTCATGATTAAAATGCCTGTGCGGACTGGGACTAATTCTTTCCTCTGCCACAGACTGCCTAAGAAACTGATCAGATCGCTGTGGAGTAGGAGTTGAGCTTAAATTCGGATGTATTCATTTTAAAGAGTAGTTTGTCTAAATTCCTAGTGTTGTGGAGAGAGAAGGTGTTTTAGAGGATGCTTCAAAATGGATGTCTACCTTCAGTGCCCCTGTCTTTTTGTATGAACTATGTATGGATGTTAGATTCTCAGATCAGGTGGCTAAGTACAAATACCGCTCTGATCTGCCATCTTGCAGTAATAAAAGCAATAAAAGTACAAAAGATATAAATATGGTGCTTTCACAAAGCTAAAAAAGAGCATTGATCTGTGAGAGGCTGATGTTTAATTTCCAAAGGTAACTTCAATAAATTGAAGTCTTCAGCTTGGTTACTGTTTACTTTGGTTTTACATTAAACACCAATCACTGTACTTTACTCGGATCTGAGAAAGACTTTGTATCAATTTATTAATTTCCTTTGTAAATTAAGCCATAGAAGCATATAGACATTTTAACAACTGCATCCTGAAATTTTGTTGTGGTGTTTTTACTGCAAGTAACTAATTTAACATATTTGTAATGTTGATAGGAACGTGCAGAGAAATATATATATATATATATATAAAAATATAAAATGAGGCTACTTACCTTTTTTTCTTATAAATTAACAGTTTGGGGTTATGTTTCTAGAGTATGTTTGTAAACAGCATACCAGTTATATCCCCATTAGGATAAACTGATATACCTCTGTTATCTCCTGAAGTTAATTACATTTTTAATCTAGACATTCTTCTCAGTTTGAGGAAGTGCATATATTAACAAAATATGAGCAAGCAACAGAAAGCTGTTTTTCAAATTCAGAATCACTTTTATGGTAATAATTTTAAAGAGAGAAGTGACAGGAGAGAAAACGGAAAACTATTTCCTCATGGGATGGAATTGATAACAATGAAAGCATAGTTCAGTAAGGCAGGAACTCAGCACTAGGATACCAGGAATTTTTACTGGCTTAGTATCTTGAAAGGGGAGACAGATGTCATGTTGGAAGTCAGCATATTCATATTATAGTATTTAATGCTGAAAACATAGAATTGAAAGGACCGAAAGTGATTCTTAATTAATGACTGAAACTCTTTATGTGATACTAATCCCTTACTGTTTGCTAGGTTTCGGTGGTTGCATGAAGGATGTTAAATTTACGCGAGGTGCTGTCGTTAACTTGGCATCTGTGTCCAGCAGTGCTGTCAGAGTCAATCTGGATGGATGCCTATCAACTGACAGTGCTGTTAACTGCAGGGGAAATGACTCCATCCTAGTATACCGAGGAAAAGAGCAGAGTGTTTATGAGAGTGGTCTACAACCATTTACGGGTAACACATTGGTTCCTTAAATGAAATACATCATTTTTATTTAATTCTGTATTAGTGTATTACCCTGTTCAGTGGTTTTTCTGCTTTTTTTTTTTTCCCCTCTCTCCTCTATCCTTCTCTATGTTCTTTGAAGAATACCTTTATAGGGTGGTTGCCTCAAATGAAGGAGGATCAGTATCTAGTGGATGGACCCATGTTCGTACAAGAGAATCAGGTAAATATCATTTTAAGGCTTACTTATTCCCATTTTTCAATAGCTATCTAATGTCAGGTTGGAGAAAATCCCACCACAACAATTTTGAGTAGTGTAAGTTGCATAGTGTTTCTAAAGGAGCAAAACTGCTTAATGCTTTTTGAATAGGTCTTCAGCTATAAAGTGTTCAGGCAAGTATTTTCCACACGTAATTGAAGGTCTTTTCCAAATATATATTAGATTATATAATTGTGTGAGAGTAAAGAATGTGAAAGGATTGAACTGCATTGACTAAGAGCAGCCATGCATCTAGGTATGTTCATACATATGCATCTAAACTCATGCTACCCGAGTCTGCTGCAGTAAGTAAATCTGCATTTTCCTATGTATAACTTAGTGATACAAAATCAAGTGTAGGGAAAGGAGAGATACTGACATAGCAGGCACAAGCTGTGGAAGATAGTAGGCCATGTAGTTGTTAGGGAGATGAGGGTCTTGTGAAAGTTTTTCTTTACGTTACCTGCACATGGGTATGCTGCTCAGTGCTGCTGAATGAGGATTCTTTTAACAAGTAGCCCATAGATTGTGTGTTAAAATGTGGTAATATTTAACAGAATAGCAGCATGTGGCTTCTGGATAGGGTTTCACAGGAGGAGCATAATACCTGCTGAGCCTTAAAGATCAAATTTTTCTTATATTTTATTGAAGAAAATTTGAAGGACCTTTTCTTTTCTGTTCCGTGTTTTTGCAAACTTTATTGAACCAGCAAGTTTTTGAAGATTTACAGTTCTGCATGTTTTATTTAACCAGCTTTCCCTCTTCTGTAAATGAAGCCTAATTGCATTCCATCAATGCAGAGAATTATTTTGATGCAAGATATTCAGTGTATGATCTTAAAAAATGATACAATACCTGAGTAAATATTGGACTTGCAAATGCATTCTTCTACAACTTACTGTCATTATTTTGTGTACCACCCAGAAGAGAGAAAATACATGTATATTTTCATATCAACTGTCTGACAACTGTAAGGTTTACCATAAATTTATGTTTTCAAGCTGACCACAGCATTGAGCAGCTACATGTTCCCCGGGGTTAGAGAATAATTGCACTATTTAATTATTTTTGAGTTGGTTTTGTTATGTCCCTTATGAGAAGACCATCTGCTATACAGTACCTTACCTTGCCCTGAGATACACTTCAGAACTAATAAAATCAATACATTAGTGTAGTAACTGAAGCTTTCCTACAATATCACATTCTTTCTTTACACAAGAATCACAACTTCCAGGTATTTTTATACTTTGCATGCTGGTACCCTTCTTGTAAAAAAACAAGGCTGCATTCATATTTAGTGAAGATAAACAATAAAATTACAAAAAAGAGGTTATTTGATGGTGAGAAAAGTGAATGATCATCAGCAGAGCTAGGGAGTCCACATGCATTTACAGCAAACTCATCATCCATCATCCTGCCATAGTGTTCCTTGGGCCTTTCCTCTGCATCCCTTGTGCAGTCATCTGTGATGAAGTTGTTACTGGCCAGACCTTTACTTGGTATAGTAATATCTAATAAATAGTTAAAGGTTATGGGAAATGAGATGATTTTTTTTTTTTTTTTTATTAGCAACTGTATGCATATATGAGCTTGGCTTTCCAGTTCTTTTAAACATCTTCCTTTTCCTTTTTTATTCTTTCTTTTTTTCTTTTTATAATATGGAATTATCAGAAGCAAGGGATTTTGCAAAAAGGCATTACAAATGTCTGCTTTGCCCTTAGGCAGTTGTATGGCATTGTGAAAATATGAAAATAAATGGAAGAGCTTAGATTTTTTGAAGTAGTTTTGTGTGCAAGTGCACATTTTTAGAAATGTTTAAGTTGTGGCATTCAGTGGCTTAGATATCCAACAGATAAATATCAAACCCTTCTCTGTTGCAATACTGTCTTGATTCATTCAGTTGTATGATTACACTGCCTGAACTTGTTAGCTACATACATTCCACCTCCTCCCTTTGTGAGTGATGCTTAAATACGTTTGATACATTAAATGTTTTTGGAAAATCGCAACAAGACAAGAAGGAATGTTATGTAGATGGAGTTTTGATGGTTTTGAAATATAGCTTAAACTGAATAGCTCAAGATGTGCAGTCATATTAAATCAATGCTGAAAAGTTACAACTCTAATAAATTGTATTTATGCTAATGGTTGAGTCTGATTTACTGCAGCCATTAAAAGTGAAGAATAGGGGCAATAGTCTCCTTAGAACTGCCATTTTCTCTATTTTCTATTTTATCCTTCTACAGTTCCACAAAATGTGCCAACTCCCTCAAGAGTTCACAGTATAAATGGTTACAGCATTGAGGTCACCTGGGACAAACCTGCTGGGGTCATAGGTGTAATTGAGAAGTACATTTTGAAAGCATATGAAGAGGATGGTCCCAATGTACCCATCACTAGTGCTGAGCTTGCTGACACTAGTATGCTCACAGGTAAATGTTGTTAAGTACCATTTTTTAGGCACATCTAATAACACGGGATGCTTATACCTCCTTTTGTTGAGCTATAAAGTATTACTTGTCTATTTTTATGTATACACAGCACATACAATGTTTGGAAGAGTAGTATTTGGTGTCAGCATCCACATAGATAGCAATGTACTGACTTCAAAGAACAACATTAAAAAATTAAGATACAACTCAAATACTAAAAAGCAGTTTTATTTAAGGTATTCCTTCCCAACCTATTGACGCTTTGGGGGAGAATGCTTTTTTGTTTTTTCTGTCTGTTTGGTTTTGATTAGTATATGTGATTTTTTTTTTTTCCCCCTCCCCTGTTGTTACATCCAGTTCACCTAAATGAACTCTACATGAGGGTCCCTTAAGATACTATTTGACTTGATGTATGAAAGCACTTGATATACTTGCCTAACATTGATCATATAAACCTAACTGATTTCAGTGGGAACTAGCATACATTTATGTTAATTATCTGTTTTGCTTGATGCCACTGGGATGTGGAGGTAGGTTATTATGGAATGAAGGAACTTGAGGCCTTGGTTTATGGCCTTTGGTCACTGTTGAGCTATGGGCTGGGGACAGGAGCCATAGGAACCATTGCACTTGCAATGTTTTCTGGAGTCTAGGTCTTTTTACTCATAGGAGGCAGATGTTTTCAGGAAGAAACACTGAACTCTCAGCTACAGAAAGAACATTTTGGGACCTCTCTTCCTGTCAGGATAGTGTGGATCTGGCTTTCTGCTCTTTATTAAAGGAAGCCTTGGGAAGGGTGCACATTACCAACAACAGTCTGAATTATGTTGTGACTAAATAGGGCTATAGTACAAAGTTTTACTTTCATTGTAACAAACTGTGACCAATAGATTTGTTTATATACTCTCTAAAATTAATTATATATTCATAACAATTGAAAAAATGCTAATGACAATGCTCAAAGCTGATGCTTTGATTTGGCTCAGCTTTGTGCAATATAACAGCCCTAGAAAGTGCCTTAACCCTCAGGCAGTATATTATTGCCGCTTTCCTGAAGTGCAGATAATATGTGCTTAGTATTATTACATATGTATATTGTCATGGTTTGGGCCAGATTGGCCACTGAGGTGAACAACATGCTCTCCCCCACCTCCCTCTTCAAGGAGAGGAGGGAGAAAGAGACTTAAGAGTTTAGAAGGAACTAAACTACTTTAATGAAATATTAATAATAGAATAAAAAGAAAAGAATGAAATATATAGAAAACCATACTGATCTCCCAGGATGACAAGCACATCACCAGCAGGCACTGGGGAAGTCCCACGCTGGACTCAGTGACAGATGGGAGCTGGATTCCGGATCTGGATTCAGGATAGGGATTAAAGGCAGATGAACAGATAGAGTCCTCCTTGGACACTGACCATTGAAGAAAGAGGGCTGACCCTTTGATCCCTCAGCTTTTATACTGAGCATGAGGCAGATGGGATGGAATACCCAGTTGGTCAGTTTTGGGTCACCTGTCCTGTCCGCTCCTCCCCACAAGTGCGACCCCTCTACCTTTTTCCGCTTCCAACCCTCCAACAGGGCACACAACAGAGTTGGCTGACCTTGGTTGTTACAGCAGTAAGTATAAGCAAGAGCCTCTCTGCATCCCATTCCTTGGCATCAACTATAAACATCGGTCTTACCGCTCTGAGAATGAAGAGTTTTCTGCACAATATGCTGTTAATTTCAGCAGTTAAGAGGCCTAGCTAAAAAGTAAAATTACTGAACAGAAAATTGGTTCTTTTTTACTTCAAACCAGGACAGTGTGTGTGTATATATATGTATATGTTTATACATATGCATATATGTTTTGTGTTGTTTCTCTGCCATAATATATGTATATATTTTCAAGAGCAAACACATATTTTATTTTCTTCAGTTTGAAATCTCTTGACTATTTATGAGTAATGTAAACTGCATGGGCTTTCTATTCTTACTGGGATTTCCTTGATGAGTTTGTGGATTTGAATACTCTTTATGTATGCTGTAAAGCAGTACAAATTATACTAGTAGAAATTAAAGACCATATTAGAAGCATATGAATTAGACAGCTTATTCACAGCTGATGGTCAGAACCAAAATTTTGTTTAAGTTTCACGGAATCATGGAAATTTTAGAGTTGGAAGGGACCTCTAGAGATCATCTAGTCCAACTCCCCTGCTGACGCAGGAATGCCCAGAGCACACTACTCAGGTCTGCATCCAGGCGGGTCTTGAAAATCTCCAGAGAAGGGGACTCCACAACCTCCCTGGGCAGCCTGTTCCAGTGCTCTGTCACCCAAACTGTAAAGAAGTTTTTCCTTATGTTTGAATGGAGCTTCCTATGTTCCAACTTGTGCCCGTTGCCCCTCGTCCTGTCACTGGGAACCACTGAAGAGTCTGGCTCCATCCTCCTCCAACCCACCCTTTAGATACTTAAAAGCAAGAATAAGGTCTCCCCTCAGCCTTCCCTTCTCCAGGCTAAAGACTCCCAGCTCTCTCAGCTTTTCCTCATGAGGGAGGTGCTCCAGTCCCCCAATCATCTTTGTTGCCCTACGCTGGACTCTCTCCAGTAGTTCTCTGTCCTGCTTGAGCTGGGGAGCCCAGAACTGGACACAGTATTCCAGTTGTTGGCATTGTGCCATGATTATGTGTCAGGGTTATGAAAAAGCCTACACCAGGCTGGACAGTTAAGAGGTTATCCGCATGCAGCTTTCGGGAGGCAGAAGAATAAGATATTCCTTTATATTAAATGGAGATAGTAAATGGATCCCAGTTCTTCAGTCTATTATAGCAGATAGGTGTTGAACACTGCAAAATAAAATGACCCAAGAACTTAAGAATGGCTGTATTCAAACATTGACCTCTCTGACAATGTCAGGTTGTAGATGCTTGGAAAGAAAATGTAAGAAATGTGCGAAGCATAGAGTGAGTCTTCCTGTTAATACAAATTCAGCTGGTAGTTTGTGGAGTTCCTGAGCTGAAAGTTGCATCTGGACCATCATGGTTAATGGTCTGTGATAGAATTGTCTTTCTTTTTTTAATACATTTGTGCTTTTGGCTTCTGTAACTTTCTATGGCAGTAAGTTTTCCGATTCAGTTGTGTGTGTGTGGAAGGAGTGTTTCCATTTGTTATTTATAACTGCTGCCCAATAGTTTAGTTATGTATTTGCCAATTTTGACATTGTATGAAATATGTAATTCATGTCCTCATCATGAGGTCAGAGCTGAGACAAGTGAAAAGTTAAATCACTGATCTTCAAATTATTTTACCTTCAGCCCGTTGATTTCAGTGAAGCCTACATAGATGGATTAGTCTGTGGACACTGAGAAATGGTTACCCACAAATGTGAGACTCCCAAGAAGAGGTGTGGCTTTCCCTGCTGAATCGTCTTTCCTGGTTAATCAAAAGTTAACATAAACACAGAACCCCACCAGAACGTGCTGTCTTTGCTTACTTTTTCTTTCAAGTTTGCTGAGAAGGGAAATTTTGCTTATTTTCTCCCTAATTTCAGGGAAGTTTCTCTAGAAATTCCTTTGTTGAATTCCATGAGAAGATGCTACAGTAACCCCAACAGCCAGGCTTGCCTAATGCAACAGGAGAGAGGAAAGCACCACAGCTCTCAGCGGGATCACTGATGAAGCAACTCTGGTATTTTTCATAGAATCATAGAATCATCTAGGTTGGAAGAGACCTTTCAGATCATCGAGTCCAACCATCAACTTAACACTGCCAAAACCACCACTAAACCATGTCCCTAAGCACCACGTCTACCCTTCTTTTAAGTACCTCCAGGGATGGCGATTCCACCACTTCCCTGGGCAGCCTGTTCCAATGCTTGGTAACCCTTTTGGTGAAAAATTTTTTCCTAATATCCATCCTAAACCTCCCCTGGTACAACTTGAGGCCATTTCCTCTCATCCTATCACTTGTTACTTGGGAGAAGAGATTGAACCCCACCTCTCTACAACCTCCTTTCAGGTAGTTGTAGACAGAGATAAGGTCTCCCCTGAGCCTCCTCTTCTCCAGACTAAACAATCCCAGTTCCCTCAGCTGCTCCTCATAAGACTTCTTCTCTAGACCCTTCACCAGCTTCGTTGCCCTCTCTGGACACGCTCCAGAACCTCAATGTCTTTTTTGTAGTGAGGGGCCCAAAACTGAACACAGTATTCGAGGTGGGGCCTCACCAGTGCCGAGTACAGAGGTACAATCACTTCCCTAGTCCTGCTGGCCACACCATTTCTAATACAAGCCAGGATGCTGTTGGCCTTCTTGGCCACTTGGGCATACTGATGGGTCATATTCAGCTGGCTGTCAACCAACATGCCCAGGTCCTTTTCTACCAGGCAGCTTTCCAGCCACTCTTCCCCAAGCCTGTAGCGCTGCATGGGGTTGTTGTGACCCAAGTGCAGGACCTGGCACTTGGCTTTGTTGAACCTCATATCATTGGCCTCAGCCCATCGATCCAGCCTGTCCAGATCCCTCTGTAGGGCCATCATACCCTCAAGCAAGTTGATACTCCCATCTCACTTAGTGTCTTCTGCAGACTTACTGAGGGTGCACTCAATCCCCTCCTCCAGGTTGTTGATAAAGATATTAAACAGAACTAGCCCCAGTGCTGAGCCCTGGGGAACACCACTTGTGACCAGCCACAAACTGGATTTAACTCCATTCACCACAGCTCTTTGGTTTTAGCCATCCAGACAGTTTTTGACCCAGCAAAGAGCACAGCCATCCAAGCCATAGGCAGCCAGTTTCTCCAGGAGAATATTGTGGGAAACAGTGTCAAAGGCTTTACTAAAGTCTAGGTAGACAACATCCGCAGCCATTTTCCACTCCCTCCTTCAAATTTTCATTCACTCTTAAGCCTAGGCACCCCTTAATCTGCTGCTTGCAAATATATCTGAGGGCACTGACAACACCCTTTACCTTATTTTTTCCTTGCACCTTTTTATACCCATCTGTTGTGTTTTGGTTTATATTTACTTGTGTAAATTCTTTTGAACGATTTCCATGATCTGTTCTGTGCAGTATGGTCCTGAGTCATAACTGGAGCACAGTAACAAAAAATTATTACTAGCATTACCCATTTCCCAGAAGGCTGTCCTGTGTGTGTCAAATTCAGAAGAACCTGTTGTACCCTTGTCAAGAAGAAGAAAGGCTGAGCTAAATATTAAAGGTAAAGTCAGTCTTTAAATGAACATAATCCCACAGTCTCAAATGCCTATTTCTGACTCCTCAGGAACCAAATTTATTCAAAATCTGACCCCTGTAAACTTCAAAATGTCAAACTGTTTTTTCATTTTCATCCAAGAAAGGAATATTTAGCAGATTTAAGTCCTTAACATGAGGTTCTGACTGTTGAACCAGGAGTTTCTTGGTTAAGGTAGTACATTTCAACATGGTATTCAGGATCGGTATTCTAAGATAAGAGTATAAAGTTAGAGTGTAAATTTTTGGGGTTGAAGGAGTACTGTGCTAACCCATTTTGCCTTCAAAAAATCATGTTAATAACATTGATACACTTTGGATACAGCCAGTCACACTCAGCAGAGCAATAAAGGAAGTACAGGGTCATCACATCAAAGCATTCTTTTCCTAAAGGATGGGTGGCTTTACTCTGCATTCCAATGCATTCCACATGTTGTTACTATGCTGCCATCAAAATCTGGAATATAAGTTAGAATCAGTATTTAAACAAACAAAAGAAACTTTAGGACACACTGTTTCAGCGTGGTTTGTAAGCAGCTTTTGCTTCTACTTTCATTTGGAATCCAGAATATCACAGAATCACAGGTTCACTAAGGTTGGAAGGGACCTCTTGAGATCATCTAGTCCATCCCCTGAGCTCAAGCAAGGTCAACTGGAGCAGGTTGCCCAGGACCATGTCCAGTCGAGTTTTGAATATCTCCATAGATGGAGATATTCCTCTATGGGAAGCCTGTTCCAGTGTTTGACCACCTTACAGTAAAAAAGTAGTTTCCTGTGTTCAGGTGGAATTTCATGTATTTCAGTTTGTGCCTATTGACTCTTGTCCATTCACTGAGCACTACTGAGAATAGTCTGGCTCCTCCTTTTTTGTTCCCTCCATCAGGTATTTTATAGATCACCATGAGCCTTCTCGGGGATCTGCTTGGTAGAGTACTGTGGGATAAAGCCCTGGAGGGAAGAGGAGCCCAAGAAAGCTGTTTAATATTCAGGGATCATCTCCGCCAAGCTCAGGAGCGATGCGTTCCAACAAAGAGGAAGTCAGGCAAAAAACGCCAGGAGGCCTGCAAGGATGAACAAGGAGCTCCTGGACAAAATCAAACAGAAGAAGGAAGCCTACAGAGGGTGGAAGCAAGGACAGGTAGCCTGGGAGGAATACAGAGGAATTGTCTGAGCAGCCAGGTTAGGAAATCTAAAGCCCAGATAGAGTTAAATCTGGCCAGGGACATCAAGGGCAATAAGAAGAAGCTTCTATGGGTATGTTGGTGACAAAAGGAAGACTAGGGAAAATATGGGCCCTCTCCAGAAGGAAACAGGAGATCTGGTCACCCAGGATATGGACAAGGCCAAGGTACTCAACAATTTTTTTGCCTCAGTCTTCACTGGTAAGTACTCTAACCACACTGCCCAAGTCACAGAAGGCAAAGACAGGGACTGGGAGAATGAGGAACTGCCCACTGTAGGAGAAGACCAGATTCAAAACCATCTGAGGAACATGAAGGTGCAAAAGTCCATGGGACCTGATGAGATACATCTGTGGGTCCTGAGGGAACTGGTGGATGAAGTTGCTAAGCCACTATCCATCATGTTTGAGAAGTCGTGGCAGTCCAGTGAAGTTCCCACTGACTGGAAAAGGGGAAACATAACCCCCATTTTTAAAAAGGGGAAAAAGGAGGACCCAGGAAACTACAGGCCAGTCAGTCTCATCTCTGTGCCCAGCAAGATCATGGAGCAGATCCTCCTGGAAACTATACTAAGGCACATGGAAAATAAGGAGGTGATTGGTGACAGCCAGCATGGCTTCACTAAGAACAAATCGTGTCTGACAAATTTGGTGGCCTTCTATGACAGAGTTACAGCCTTGGTAGATAAGGGAAGAGCAACTGATGTCATCTACCTGGACTTGTGCAAAGCATTTGATGCTGTCCCACATGACAGTCCCCCACATCTCTAAATTGGAGAGACATGGATTTGATGGATGGACTACTCAGTGGATGAACAATTGTCTGGATGGCTACACTCAAAGACTTGTAGTCAACGGCTTGATGTCCAAGTGGAGACCAGTGATGAGTGGCGTTCCTCAGGGATTGGTATTGGGTTTAACATCTGCTGTTTAACATCTTTGTTGGTGACATGGACAGTGGAATTGAGTGCACCCTCAGCAAGTTTGCCAATGACACTAAGCTGTGTGGTACAGTTGACACACTGGATGGAAGGGATACCATCCAGAGGGACCTGGACAGGCTTGAAAGGTGGGCGTGTGCGAACCTCATGAAGCNCTCAGTGGATGAACAATTGTCTGGATGGCTACACTCAAAGACTTGTAGTCAACGGCTTGATGTCCAAGTGGAGACCAGTGATGAGTGGCGTTCCTCAGGGATTGGTATTGGGTTTAACATCTGCTGTTTAACATCTTTGTTGGTGACATGGACAGTGGAATTGAGTGCACCCTCAGCAAGTTTGCCAATGACACTAAGCTGTGTGGTACAGTTGACACACTGGATGGAAGGGATACCATCCAGAGGGACCTGGACAGGCTTGAAAGGTGGGCGTGTGCGAACCTCATGAAGCGCAACAAGGCCAAGTGCAAGGTCCTGCATGTGGGTTAGGGCAATCCCATGTACAAATACAGGCTGGGTGGACAATGGCTTAAGAGCAATCCTGAGGAAAAGGAATTGGGGGTGTTAGTTGATGCAAAGCTAAACATGAGCCAGCAATGTGTGCTCACAGCCCAGAAGGCCAACCACATCCTGGGCTGCATCAAAAGAAGCGTGGCCAGCAGGTTGAGGGAGGG
>VYXH01008340.1:0-26239 GCA_013397275.1 Burhinus bistriatus | reverse complement strand
AATGATTCTATGATTCTATGATTTTCTTTTCTGGGCTGATCAGTCCCAGCTGTCTCAGCCTCTCCTCATAAAAGACACGGCTTTTATCATCTTAGTGGCCCTTTTGTGTATCATCTACAAACTTGCATGAGTGTGCACACTTCCTCCATCATCCAAGGTCATTAATGAAGATGTTGAACAGTATTGGCCCCAGTATCAACCCTGAGGTACACCACAGCTGTCTTGCCTCTAACTGGATTTTTGTGCCTCTGATCACAGTCCTCTGATGCTTCTCTTGTGAGGCACATATGAGAAAAACATTTTATAATTCCGATTGCTCTCATTGTAGAAGGAGATCCGCAAGCCTCTAAATTTTACCAGCTCCTGATTACGGGCAGTGAAGAAGGCTAGCGAAAGCTGCAAATAATATTTAAATAAAATATCCTGCTAAAGAATTCACAAACATTTGGTATTCCTGTTACAGACTCCTCCATTAATTTTGTATGTTTTTTGCAGTTCATCCTGCCTGTGTCATTGCCAAGTGTTGAAGTTGTGGCTGCACACGTGATAATGAGAAAATTGTTGTTGACGGCTTCCCCTCTGAATGCCCTGAGTGTTCCCTCCTTCCCTTGACACGTGTTTATAATTACTTTTCACCTTTTAGTCTTTTATGCTCGGCAGATGAATATCTCAGGAAAAGTTAATTTAATGATTTAATATGGTTAATCAAAGTGGCTGGGCTGCGCCTCGGCTTTGAAAGCGCTCTAGCTAGGGAGTCTCTTGGAAGAGGAGATGGGACCTCCTGCCAGTGACTGATAGGCCCAGGCTCACCAGTGGGGCCACAGGGCCAGGGCAAGCTCGCTGTCTGACTGGCAAATGCCCCTGCTCAGAGAAATGCTGCCAGCTGAGAGGTTCTCCCTCTCTGGGAGAACTCTGCCAGGCCCAAGCCAGTGCTGCCAAAGCAGCCCACGGCACTGCGACCGGCCTCTGCGCCCTGACCATCACCTCTGGTGGCTCTGGGAGCCACAGGGCCTGTGGGGGACAGCCCCAGGGCCAGGCCCCATAGTGCTGCTCGCCTGGGGCCCCGCAAGGCCTGGGGTAACAGTTGGGGGCAGCAGGGGCTGGCTGCTCCCCACAGGCTGGGAGCCAAGGAGGGCCGCCTCACAGGCCAGGGAGTGCCTGCACAGAGGGGGTGAGCCTAAAATGAGAGTTTGCTCTCTGTGGTGGCTCTTAGAAAATGCTATTTTCTTCAGGCTACTTTGATCTACGTGGGGCCTGTAAGCTATTTGCCACGGCCAGGTAGCTTGCCGTGTGAAACTACTAATGAATTACCTGGATATTACTTTCATGCATTTGAAATTACTTGAAAGCTCTTGGTTTGTGCCAGTATTTTACACTCAAAACACTGCTACGCTGCAGTTAGTGAGATTTTTGTAAATTTGCAGGAAAGAATTGCAAAACAACTAAAGTAAATATGTGTAGGGTCAGAGCACTAGGAGGACTTCCAAATCCATACTCCAATTTTGGACAAATTTCTAGTGTTCTAAAACCTTATATGAAGATACAAAGAGTCACAATGTACTCACCAGGTTTGGTATAGTTAGCTTATATTTACTTGCAACTAAAATATGACAGAACGTTTAAAGTAATAAAAGCTGAAACTTTGTATTGAAAATAAGGTTTTCAAGAGTTGCTTCATCAGGTGCTTGAACCACACTTAAATACAAGGATGGTTGTCATTTTCAGGTAAATTCTTTCTCTTTATTTTCATTTTGTAGAAGTAACCTTTGGTCAGAAGCACAGATAGATGACAGAAAATGTTTAAGTATTTCTCATAGCCAGAGGAATGGCGGTATGTGCTTTACAGTGCCATGCCACAATGTGTGAGATGTGGAAGGCTGTATGCATCCTTCCCACACAAAGGGGTATCATATATTGAGTCCCATGTAATGATTAGGGCTGCAATGCAGTTGTTGGCCTGTTTTGTCCCTGTGTGTGTCTTAAGGAGATTTGGTCTCTCCATCTCTGTTGCCCATATGTACGCACACCTCTCTTGGTGGGAGGAGTTGCAGGGGTACACTAGAAGCTGTACCTCAGGTCCCTGTTTGACTGCGGCAGCTACTGCAACATAGGGTAGCCAACAGCTCTGTCTATGCCCTTTAGGTTTCTGTGAGTTGTCAGGTAGTGCTTGAGCTCCTAATGACTCTAAACCAGACTGGCAGAATGTAACTTCGTATCTCCTTTCATTTAGCTGGCTTTAGCTGAACAGCAGCGTATTTTTCAATATATGCATTTTAAAACATAAATGATATTAATATTCTGCAATATTAAGGTTCTAACTTGATTGAGTTTAGACCTAAATGAATCTTGTTTACAGTCCAATGCTGTTGTATAAATTTATTCATATGAAATGTAAATTGTCTGATTAAATAAACCCGAACATTTTATCAAAATTACATCAACTCTTAGCTATATACCAATACTTTTATTAATAAAAAGAAATCAACTTCTTAATGTTTGTGAGGACAGAAAGGATTATTAATAAGTTTTTTATAGACATACTCAAAAAAGTTTGCAAAAAAGTTAACAGTCTTTCTTTTTCTCTCCACAAACTTTTAAAATTAATCATCCTATACAAAATTAACAATGACAAAGTTATCTGGAAGGATCAAGAGTAACATAGCAATAGATATTGCAGAACCAATACTCTCTGTGGCTAATTAACTCCTGGTGCAAAATTGGACTGCTGGGCTACGGTTTCCTGCAAATTAAAGCAACTAATGAGTTGCCCTGTGTTATGGGGAATGTAACAGGCTTCCTTTAACCACTGCAACCTGAATTGCATCTTCAAGGCCAGTGGAGCTTGTGTATGAAATGTATGTGTATGAACATATGAAATTTTTCTGCTGGGAAAAGGATCTTCCAAGCCATAGAAATCCAGCAACCAAACTAAACCTTTTTTCGTTCTTGTAAGCCAGAGTTGGAATAGGTGCCCTCTGTTCAATAATTCGTCAAAATTTTATAATTCATACTATACTTATGGTAGAAGATACTTTAAAAATGCAGATGTATGTGACAGATTGATGTGCACAGGCTTTCAGTGCAGAAAT
Source organism: Burhinus bistriatus (assembly GCA_013397275.1). Lineage (NCBI taxonomy): Eukaryota > Metazoa > Chordata > Aves > Charadriiformes > Burhinidae > Burhinus > Burhinus bistriatus. Next base: position 23,150 of record VYXH01008340.1, on the reverse strand, counting down.
GCGTATGTAGAAGACGCGTGTACTTAAGCAGTTTTTGCTACAATCTGTCGAAAACACAAAGTCAGTTGAGGACTTCCTTTTCTGGTCAGTGGACTGTGATTAAGTGTACTGTGGCAATGATGCATCTCGACACACAAGTGATTTTGTTAGACAGATGCTGTACAACCTCAGGCATTCAAGTGGGCTAAATAGTCTTTAGGTTTGGGGAGGGGAGATCTGGTAGGTTTTTTTTTTTAAGAGCTTAAAGAAGAATTAAGATAAATCTATAAGGTCAAGTGTTGTTTCAGTTGCAATATATGTATTTCAAAATAGGTCCTTATGAAGTAGAGTCTTAGGGAAGAAACAATGGAAAAATCTGGCAAGGAAAAGTCCCTTTGGCAAAAAATACACTCAGCTTGTGAAACAAATGGAATATGTGTGGGTAAGCTCTGTGGATGACTTTGGGAATCTTAATATTCAGAGCTGAGTTTTCAGGCTGCATATGAAAGTAATTAAAATTAGCTAAATTTATCTGGAAAAAAAAATTGAACTAGCTTTGCAAAATTGTCCTCTGCCACTGTCTTAGCTGAGTGCATTTTTTTGTGGAAGTGAGGAACTTTAGTATTTGTGTTACATCTGTAAGATTAAAATGGCTTTTGTATGTGTGTTGTATGTGTGGGCGAGTGGGTTTAGTTTTGTTTTTGTGGGAAGGTTCCTTCAATAAGTGTATTTCAAAAAGCTCACCTCAACTTGTATTTGTTTAACCAATTCATTATGCAGAGTAAAAGCTCTATAAGTTACCATAAGCAAGTGTGTCTTTTCATCTCTGAAGACCTCGTGGTGTTTGGAAGCAACTTTCTGAAAAAGCAGGATGACAGATTGGAACAGTGAAGCAGCTGTTTTCATAAAAGTCTTTTAACTGGATGAGGAAATTACTAAAATACTATCATTGCCTTTGAATCTATTTCTCAGTGTTTGTGAACAGAATAATAGCCCTCATACCTTAGTTGTAAAACCATTATTTATCTTGATGAGAAGTACTACTTTTCCACTTAAAATCTGCCAGAATACTGTGGAATATGGCTGAGCTACCTAAATATATAAGACCTCCCTTTCTGATGTACTGAACAAAAGAAATGTCTGTTTCATGGAGAAGTGAAAGGAAGAAGCTGTATATTTAATCTTCTTATATACTGTCTGCATTAGAATGATGAATGGAGCAGATATAAAGATGCAACTAACTCTGACTAGTCCGTTTTACCATAAATTCGTTGTTGACCCTTTTCTACTGTCCATGTCAATGTTTTTATCCCTTATCTACAAGAATGAATCAAGCATTTTCTCTCTGACACAACTCTAAACTTCAACTTTAAATATTGCAAATAATTAAAGATCATTTAAATAAAAGTATAGAAAATTAAATACTAGTTTTGCATATAAAGTGGGCTTAATGTTCTAGGTGTGATTCCAGATCATTCTTTTAGACTGTTAACTTTACATTCATATTTAACAAATGACATTATTCAGTTTCATGGGGTCACTGTGTCAAAATGTCTGTGTTAGAACTTTAATTTATTTCCAAAGGTTCTTTGAGTGGGCAGATAGGAGTGGTGTGTTAGAATGATTTATCATCTCTGATTCCCCATGTGGATTTTAAGGCTTGGAAACATAGTCTATGATGTAAATTTTAAGTCTAGATGGGTTCAGCTGCTCTGTAGTGGCAGGCTGAATGAATGGGACTCATATCCCAAATGTGGGAGGCTGACCCTCTTCTTAAATATTGATGGTGCCTCTAAGTCTATCTCCTGATCAAAGCGGCAATTTATGTACTCTCTCCTGTGAACATTAATAGAATATATCCAAGTGTGTTTGTGGCCTAATTTTGCTTTGTTAGCATCCTGTCTTGGAAAGCCTGATGGAATCTTATCAGATCAGCAATTACTGGGCATAGACAAGAGGTGCCAGTCTGAGAGTGTGATATTTGAGAAGTCAGGGAAAGTTTTTTAAAGCTGTCAACCAACTTCATTGGATCATAGGCTGGTTTTTATTTCAATATTTATTTTGCTGTGCTATAAATTAATTCACGTGTATCAGTGATGATCTTTGCTATGGGACTGCTGACTTTGTACTCTAAGGTAGTCAGGCACGGAGTGTAAATTTCACTGACTGACTAAAAGTGCAGAGGAAATGAGTGGGTAATGAGAGCAGAGCAGCCAGTTCTTTAATTGAATTAAAAGCCGGGTGACACCAATGCAGACACCTGTCCAATTACAGACAGGCCAAGGTGTTTACCATTGCTGTACAAGCGATTTGAAGATGACAGAAATCTTTCCGCCCACAGATTAACATAATGAAGGAGAACAGATTACAGTGGATGCTGGCCAAACAGATAGGTTGGCAGCTGAGAAAAAAGTAGTTTGCTGAAGTATGTAAATAAAATCTGTGCACTTGCTATTGCCTACCTATGCAGCACATCTGTTTCTTTGTTGAAAGAAAATAGAGCAAGAGTACATGTGAAGGAAAAACATTAATTAGGAAATGAAAAAATTATTTTTTTAAATTGCTACCTTTGAATAATTTTTTAACATAAACCTCCTGTTGCAAAAGGGTTTATTTGGGTGGGGTTTTTTTTCCAAATTCTCACTGCCCTTCACAAGTCTACCTATGCAATGTACACTCTGTTGCGCTGCAGGTGCTTTATATAAAACCTTTCTACTTTGTCAAAAGTAAACCAAACAGCCCAATCCAAACCTTCTACAGCTACAGGCATCTTTCTGGATGTGTGCTACTGCAGCTCTCAGTGCCTGAAGCCATCGGTGACCCCACAGAATGTCTTCCATCAGGAAATGCAAGGAGCATTAATTCACTGCTTCATAAGAAAAGAACGCTACAAGTGCTAAATGTACAAATAAAACTAAATTGCTTCCTAAAGCACAGCAGAATGGAGAGGTGGCATATACACTATACCATGCTCCTCTTAACCGAGAACTTGCAAATGTCACAGAGGATTTGGTTTCTGCATGTGTTTATTTGCTGAAGGTAATTTCAATAGTACCTTTTATGTTTAACCCTCTGTGATCTGGAAGTAAGTGCTTTGTACTAAATCTTATGCAAAAAAAGATATTTTTTTTGACTGATGAAATTTCTGTGCTGAAGAATTTACTGTAGATTCCAATATTCCTGCTTTAAGGGTTAGTAATGTGTTAAAATATCATTATTTCATATTTTCTGCTTTTTCAATGCTCTTAAAAAATATTTGCCTTCCATCAAAGGAAGATTACAGGCAGGTTTGCTTGGGTGGTGGCTGACACAATGTTCTTTTTCTTTCCTCTCACATTTACATTAGATAGTAAGATGGCAGTACAGCTTTCCACTGTTAACTGGGGATTTGCAAAATCAAAACTGTAACTAGAGAGAGTGGATTCTGATCAACTGGTTTTAGTTTACTCGGAAGTGAATGTGATCACTTATGAATATCCCTTTGCGTGTACGTGTGGAACTGGACCTCAGAGAATTCAAATAGAAAGATCATTGCAATGCCAACCTTTGAAGTTTTTGGAGTAATTACAAGGAAAAACACAAACATTACTATTCAGTGAAAGCTAATCTTGTATTTTCCATGTGAACACACCTATTGGTAAACACAATATAAACATTCACAGACTTACTTTGATTGTCCCACTCAGAAAATAATATATTTAAGCTGTAACTATTAACTTCCAGCATCAAATTCTCCAGGGCCTTCTTGTGAGTTTCAAGGGCTTATGTTGGGTGAAAAAAGACATTTTTTAATGACATCCAAAGATATGTTGCATTCTATGTAGTAACTCAACGAGGACTAATAATAAGGACTAATTTCTTCTACCAGTTTGTGTACATGTAATGCTGAGGGGGTTTGCAGTCTTATTGTACTCTGGGAGGTTTAGCCAAGAATTGTGGTTCTCTAAGGTACTGTTGTTTTTGAAGCTGGTTTGCAAAATCTCGGTGTCAGACAGTTCCAAAATAAGATAGTTTGCTATATATAGGTTTTTTCCTAATGGAACATCCCATTGATTTTACTAAAAGCTGTGAGAGCCAAGGTGAGAACATGGTTTGAAATAAAACTTGATGTGAATTGGCCTTCTTTTAATTACTACTGCATTTTCATTCCATATTACTTTATTGTTGGACCTACCTTGAAATGGGAACTGCTAATGTTTCTGAAAATGACTGTAAACCACATTTTTTTTCCATGTAGTCCTTCTGTATAATGCAGTTCAAAATATTGTGTAACTTCCTGAAGTGGTAAGCAGTGATTTGTTGCATTTGCTATGAGGAGTAGCTGATCGATATGTGGGAATCTAGCAACTTCTCTTTACTAACATAAGCAAGGCCTGAAAAAGCATAAGATTACAGGTCTTTTTTTCTTGTAAACCCTTGGGTACTCTGTCACCTGAGTTATGTTACTGTAGCAGTATAGCAAATAAATGGTCTATGTGCTGCCACTGAAGTAATGGAACACGAGTGGGATGTTTCATACAAAAAAGAGATTTCAGTTTATGGATGAATAGGGGCAACATTGGAGAGGAAGAATTAAAAAAAATATTATTCTGTGAGACAGTGAAAATTCCTTGGAAAAACAAAATTAATAACTGAAAAAAACTTTGTGAGGCAGGGACTAAGAAAAACTCCTTTATTGTCATTGTTATATTAAAATATACACCTCAGTCTTGAAGTAGTATCTGTTATAGTGAGCATAACTAAAGAAACTTAGCTGCATCATTAGTATTAAGAACATAATAAAATACCATTTACTCTTAATTTATTTTGCAAAAACTAAGTCACGGCATAATAGGAATGAAACCTTAAAATCATTTTTCTTTTCTGCCTGTAACAGCAAAAGTCTGTAACAGAAAACTTTACTTTTTCACTTCTGTGTATGTATGCAATCTGTCTGTACTCTGTACATGCGTAACACCTTGATTTCTTCTGTTGCAGGCATATTGACAGGCTTGCATCCCTTCACAAACTATGCTGTAACTCTAACTGCTTGCACTTTGGCTGGCTGTACTGAGAGCTTGCATGCATTGAACATCTCCACTCCACAAGAAGGTAAAGTAATTTCAAAGGTCTTGACTTCCACATTTCAGTCATGAATAATAAAACAGGAGAAGAGCTAAATGCTGCAAAGCCATTTGCTGGAAAACCCCAACCTAATTTGATGACAAAGTGCATTGCCAGACCATAATTGCTCCATTTTTTGGGGGGGGTGTGAAAATGAATCAAACTCCATACCCTTTAATGACATGCATCTTTAATAGCTGTAATGCAGATTAATGGGCTTTTTAATTGCTGTTACATTGTTCATGCAAGAGCCTTGTCATTAATATGAAGCATCTGAAAGATTAATGAAAGCTTCCTCATTTTACTATGGCTCAGAAGTAAATCTAGAGACAGTCTGACTAAAAAGAATTGATTGTATGGCACAGTATGAAATTGAGAATCAAACGGTTGATTTCCATGGTTTCTTTTAACTGCTAAACACCAGCAATAGGCAACAATTATTTCAGTGTGATGAAACCTCCAAATGCCGATTGAGTTATTTATTAATCACTGCTCAGATTTTCCTTTTCTTTTCTAAACACCTTTAGATGTTGAGATCAAACTTACAGGTTGTGAGTGTAAATTAATGTTTTCTGTGCTTACATTAAGAACAAGAGTAGGAAGAGAGAGAAAATACATGACATTTCTGACTTTAGAGGCTAGGCTAATAAGTAATACACATAAATTACTGGAGCAAATGCTCCCAAAATATCTGTGACATATCTAACTCCATTCTCAATTAAACATAAAGTCCACATCTCCTGGTTCTATCATCCTAAAGCCTTGTTAATCCAATTAAAATCATCAGTTACTCTAAATTTACATCAGTAGAATAATGAAGACTTTGATGTGTATTTATAGGACAGTAGTTAATCTTCCATGGTGTGGAGTAGTTTTCAAAATTCCCTCCTTGCCACAGTTCTTTGTTTAATCTTCTCATGGAAACTAGGTTGTAATACAGTACCAATAAAACAAATAAAATTTTAGTATGAAGTTATGTGAATTACAACCATAATGATTAAAAGAATTGTAGAGTGTTGAACTGCTTCTGAAGGAGGTAGTCACACAAGGTGTTGTCCTGATGAGGACAGTCCTGAAAATTGCAGTCTAACATTGCTGGAACAGCATTTTGATATGAACGTGTTGGCAACTGCCAACAGCACCAATCAAATCAAAACGCGATTATAGCCTGTTGGAAGTTCTAAATAAACTGAGTGAGTTTGTCTGGTGGCATTATCCATGAATGGGTGTAGCCTCTGACAGCCAAACAGTTAATTGACTCTGTGATGTAAACATGAAATACAGAATTTTTTATTTTTTTCTGGTGTAATGTAATAATTAAAAATTAAATTGTTTATGTCTTACTTTCTCAGCTTAGTGAATAAAGCAAGAATTCTTACATGTGTTTGAGAAAAACATCCACTGTCTTTAGATGTGCTGTCATATTGGGAAGGTTTAGGCAAGAATAGATTTTTTTTTTATTTTTTTTTTTTTTATTTTTCTCAGAGATCAAATAAAGCTATAGGGAACATGTGTTTTATCCCTCAGAAGAATTGAACAAAAAGTCAATGTCTGGATTTTCTATTTTTGGATGCTCTTGTTGCATGCTCTTAGTAACAATAAATTGATGATACAGAAGACAGACAGCATATCACACCCTCCAGCTATCCCTGTTTCCCTATTGAAACATTCATTACTTTATATTGTTTTCACGTTGCCAGCCACTGCTAGTTATTGTTTTAAATTGCTAGCACAAAGCTTGTAAATTACAAGATATTCCTCCCAGACTAAGGCCCGAGTTCTGCTCCCCTTGCGATATTCAGTGGGATTGCTTGTGCTTCTAGCGTATAACTTATTGGAACAGTGAGAGAACTTGGCTTTTAAATTATTATCCGTTGCCAATTTCCAGTAGATTATATACATAAAATCTACACTAAACAAACATTGCTAAGTGAATTGAATTTTGAAAAGTCTGAAATAAGGGGTAGTGCCTAAGAATACAGCATCTGCATTTGTGATTACAAGAATGATCATTTTGTAGTTAGGAATAAAAAGAATGAAGGAAGAGAAAATAATTTGTATTAAAAAAGGACTGTACTAAAATCATGTACCCCTTCTCTTGCTCAGTATAATTGAGCTGGAAAGATAAAGTTATATGAGCATAATTATTGTCCTAAAAAGCAAAGAGTATATCTTTTTCTTTCATAGAAGTTTCTGTTTGGCTAGGAAACCTCACATGTAATAGAAAAGTTCTCAAAATGCTGTTATGTTGCAAGCATAAAATCTCTTGTGAGACTTCAACTTTACCAAAAATCATTCTGATAGTCCCTGTTCACTGAAATTATTTATTATTTGTGGAAATATAATATAATATGTTATACATTTTTTTTCACCAGCCCCTGAAGATGTGCAACCACCCACAGCAATATCCTTTCCCACGTTCTTGCTGATGAGTTGGAGTCCACCAAAAACGCCAAATGGTATTATCACACAATATACTTTATATATGAATGGAGTACCAATTTACTTTGGAAATGGAACCAAATATGTTGTAAAAGGTGAGTTCTGTGGTGGGTAGCATGTCAGATGGGTATCTCATAGTTGCTATGAATAATTATATAGAACCGTAAAATCGTCTAGGTTGGAAGGGACCTTTAAGAACATCAAGTCCAACCATCAACCTAACACTGCCAAAACCCACCACTAAACCATGTCCCTAAGCACCGCATGTATGACTGACCCCTTCTTATTTCAGAGGAAAAGAAAAATAAATTTAAAATGGGCCGGATGCATTTTGAACCCTGATGGGTTCCATTTTTTAAAGAATTATTCATAGAACTCTCTGTTGCCACTTGGGAATTAATGTTGCCATGGTGTAGCTGAATCTTGTGCTGTGTTGTCCTTTTTCACAGGACTTGAGTCATCTTTTTAGTGGTTTTATAACTTTTTGATCTCATATCATCCAGCTCTCAAAACAACTGTAAGCTGTTGAAGACAAGATACGATGTACAGGTTTAATAGTTTTTCCTGCCGTCTTCCTTAGATATTCTTAATTAGAGAGCCACTGTGTTGCTTTCCTGAATAGTCCGTGTTTAATTCATTTGTTAAAAGCATAAACTAGTATTCTGTTTTCTTCTGGTAACACTTATGCAATGTGTCAACAAAGAAGTTATATCGGTCCTCTTAAACTATTACATAGAAGCTAAATGACTGTTATTTGGCAGTACAGTGAAGCAGTAATCTGACTTCCTATTTTAATGTAATTGGTGTAGCTTAAGGAAGTATCCAAGTTATTTGTTCAGAGATTATTCAAACAACAACAAAAAACCAAATTAAAAAAGAAACTGTTGGGCTGAAAGTATCATAGCGCAACATGAGCACTATTCTGGACCCATCAGAATTTTTATATGGTAGTAGGTATAAGTAAAAGTAAAGCATTTCATATCAGACAGCTGAGGGGGAAAAGGGTATCAAGACCCTACTTTCTTTTTAATGTAAGGCCTTAAAATTCAAAGCCATTTCTGCATTTTGAGTTAGTATAAAACATATTTAAAAATTCATATAGTTCAAATTTCTTTGCCTTGCACAGGCCATAAGCTACTGGTGTGGTGGGTCAGTTTTGACACTGAAAAATGAATCCTGTTAGAGAACCTCCTGAAGGCTGTTGATGATCGCTATAATAAATAGTGCACACTTTAAGTCAAACTTTTTCATTCTGTATTCAAAGGTAATGGATTTTTCGTAACCATAGTAACCTTAGTGTATTTCTGGATAAATACATGAGGTATATACATTCTGGTTTTATTTTTGAATATAAACTACCACATTATGTATTACTAATAATATGAAAAATAGGATATAGGTTAACATAATGACAGCTCAAACTAGTGTGCATTTTTCTTCTGCAAAAAAATAAATATTTATCAAAAGTATAGGTTCAATTAATTTCTCCCCCATCCCCCCACTTTTCTGGTATTCTTGTAGTGCCATTTATCTTTTTTGCAAGATCTCCATTAATCTCTTATTGCCATACTATAACACTATTCTTAAGGATTCTGAAGTGCAAATAGTTGTGCTTCCAATCTTATTAAAATTATTACTGAAAGTTCATCACAGGTGGTTTTACTGATGTGTTCATCTGCAACCTGGTTATAAATTGGCAAGCAATGTAAAATGTTTGAGGAAATGTTCACCATAATATATTTTGTTTGGTTGGTTTTAGATTCATATGTGATTGTCTTTTGACTCATAGCCAAAATGAATGCTTTCTGACAGAAATTGTGGTCAAGTAACTTTTTTGTTCTTTGAAAATATTAAAAAGTGTCAGGACTTGATTCCTCATGTTCTACCTCTAAATCTTGAATGATACATCAGAATATATTCACCCAAAACTAGTCTAAGGAAAAGTCGTCTGGTTCATAAGAATCCTAGAGGAGATCTTGTTGCTTTTATTTAGAAATTAATTATTTATATTTTTCTACATTTTTCAAAAAAATTTGATTTTTTGGTCCTCTTGAGCATTTCCTAACTTTAATTTCAGTTAATTTTTTAGGCAGACATAAGATATAAAGAGAATCTTATTCAAAAGAGAAGACTAGTTAATCAGATTGTGTTGCCCTATGCAGTACTGCACAAGAGCTACTCTTGCCTAGATTCTGAACGTGGCGTGGAGATCAGTCTGTTTACATTGGATCCATTTTATTTAGCTTCCAGTTTCTCACTCTGAGGGGGAAGAGGTGATCAGAGCCAACAGACTGTGGGTCACTAGAAATCCTAGTCATTCTAAACCAGGTTTATTCAGGATCTTGCTTAGATCTGCATGTGTCTTGAATTTGGCCCTTTTTTGCTTCTTTTCAGAGCCCAAGATTTTCTTCATTGCAGGCTAGAGGTAAAAGAGGTATAATATAATCTTTTTTTTTCCCCAAGGGTTATAGTTTTACAGTGAAAAGTTGCAGCTTTTGACTTTCCAGTGTTGTACATGTGTCTCTCCTACCTTTTTGGCTTTTCCCATATTATTATCCTGTTCCTTTCGCATTTAAGCTAGCCATGTTGGTAATTTATTGCCTCAACATAATATGTTATTGACCGTAAACAGAGAGACAAAGCTCATTGTCTCTGACATCTGTTTCCTATTCATTCACCAAAATGATTTTCCTAATTTAATAACTATACGACTGAGCTCCTAACCAGTAGTTTATACAAGAAAGTCATAGATTCCTTCTGTGTTTTTTGAAGTGCTGTATCTATTGAAATGTTTCTTTTTAGGAAGGCATCAGTTCTGTCAAAAAATTAGTACTTCACTGACTTTCACTTCAGACCATGGAAAGTGCAATCAGTTTAGGCCCATACTAATTAATCCATAACTTGAGGAGGGATATGTTTTCTCAACAGCATAATTGCAAATATATTGTTAACTTAGTTTCTGATCTTGACAGTTGTTGAGGGCTTGAAATACTCATTGATTTTCATGGAAATTCAAGTGTTTGCTTCCTCTAGGGGTTGAGCTGTAATTAAAAAGGAAACCCTTTAAAAGCACATGTGGCAAATGCACACTTTACCACATTGAAAGGGGGGACCCATTAGGCATCCGTCATCCATTAGTGCCTTTAAGTATTTTCCCTGTATTGACAAATTCAGTTTCTGTGTTGTGAGTAATAAAGCACTGAAATGAAGCCAGGCCCTGTACCGCAACACCTTTGTTAACTGTCTGCCTGTGATTTTTCTGCTTTTGACCTTTATACGTTTGCCATATGTGGTACTACTTCCTCATGCAATCTGGGTACTGTTTCACATCCTGAATTCCAGTGAAAGCCTAATCTTTCCAAGGGTAGGGACAAGCCAAGAGGAAATACTCAGTCCAGGATCCCAAGTGGAATTCAGGCTATGTGAATCCATGCCCCTGTCTTCATGCTTTCAGTTCCTCTATGTGAGAGTGCAGAAGCTCCTGTAAGCAAGACCAACAGCTGCAGCTCAGGAAAGCGATTGCAATAGGATTCTGCTCGCCAACCCTGCATACCTTACTGTTCTGTAGAGATGACTAGCAGCTGTGAGGAGATGGAGAAGTTTGTACAGTTATCTTCAAAACTCTTAACATAAACACGCTGATCTTACAAAGGCTTTTTGATTTTAGGAAAATTTGGGTTGGCTTTTCCGGTGGAGAGGAAAATATGCTTCTCTCACCCATCCAAACACTCACAGGCAAAATTGAAGCTTCTACTTTGAAACATGGAGATTTCTTTATGTGATTCTTTTTTCCTATTTTTAAATTTAGGCAAGGTATTTGTTCTTGTTTTTTTCTTTTCTTCAAGTTAGTCTCAAAAATTTACCACCTGCTGTAGATCAAAGAGAAAACAGTGTGGGTTTTATACAGAAAAGTATTTGACTGTAGTGGCCTGAGCTGGTGATGCCAATACCACTAGCAGAAAGGTGGTCTAATAAATGCAGAAAGGTATAGTATAAGTAGAGACAGTAATGATCAGATGTGAGCCAAGTGCCAAGTTTTGTTTTGGTGGAAACCTTATTGTTGTGAAGAAACTTTAGAAAAAAGATTAGCGCAAAATATTCCTCTATTCTTAAATGCTGAGCATTTGATGGACTAAGAAAAGGTGTTCGTTACCTAACATGTTTACAAAGGGAAATGACTTTGTAGATATCTTTAGAACAAAATGTATAAATCTATCTTTGCACTGGGCTTGGCATTGAGGATGTACATCTGCATTTTCTGCAGCACTAGATACTTGACAATGTTAACAAATTGTGCTCGTATAATTTCCCTAGCAGAATCTAATGGTTCTCATCATGAATCTTTAAAAGGAAGATATTCTTATTAAGACTCAGCTGTATGAAACTTATTTTTCTCTGCCAACTGAAAAGAAGCGTGTCCAGTTTTTCAGGAAAGAGATCCAGTTGACTATGTTACAAGGGCAGATCCTCAACTGAGTTAAACCATTATACAGTTATCCTAAATTACATGCCCAAGAGTTTAAAAAGCTGTGACAGACTGCTTTTTACCAGGCTTCTGGGCAAAATATTAAGAAGAGCCTTGGAAAAGGTAAGAAAGAGCTGCCTTCACCATTTTGTTTAAAAGCGTGAACTAAGCTTTGGCTTATTCAAATTGTTATTTGACCTGAGTGTGGAAAGGCTGATCCTACAAAACCAGGATAGAATGGGAGCCTTGTTTTTCTGTAAGGAAGAGGCAGATGTTTGACATCTGTGCAAACAGGGCTTAGCATATCTGAACTTAAAAAGTGGGAGAACCCCAAATTAGCACCTGTATTTTTTTTATGCTGCTGTAAACCAGTAGTAATTACAGTACACACTATGCACAGCCATGCAGTTATTACATTTTAGTGAAAAATTGAGTCTTTTGTCCTTTTTGTCCCTATGACTACAACTGCTTGTTTTAAATGATAGGTCATGATAATAAAAGCAAAATCCAGTATTGTACTAATTGCCAAGTGAAACAATTTGAAATTCTGTAGTCCTCTGATACGAGTTTATTTCCCATCTTCCAGGTTGCAGTGAAATACATGTAAGTACCAAATGAATCCAGTTTATTCTTTCACTAGGGTGTTTTGGAAAGAGGAGTTTGCTATCCAATACAATGCTAGTGCTAGATTTATGCATATTATAACTCTGAATGTTACAATTCCTCATTTATTTTGTGAAGCAAAGACTTGTTTAACACCATTGTGAGCAATGGAAAGTTAGTCTTCATCTCTTCGCAGCTAGAATTGGTTATCTGAAATGTCTCTACATGTGACCCAATGAGATGTGCCCCAGTGTCTCCTTATTTTAGGGTCTTGCAATACCATGCCACAGTTCCAGGCCCACCCCTTATATTTGGTTTAGCAACATATCCAACTCATAAGGCATACAGGAAATAACATGTTTTCCAGAATGGCATATAAAGAACGCCTGCTGCTTCAGGCCTTATTCTGGCCCGAGTATGCATTTAAGTAAATACATATTGGTACACCTAGCACTAGAGGGCAGAGTACACCAGTCTTACAGGAGAAGCTGCCTTCCTCTAAACGTTCTAGGCATATAAGAAAGCACATTTGATACACCTGAATTGGCAACACTGACATTGCCAGTGACCGGTACTATCGTAATTAATTCCGCAGACCCAGAATGCAGATTCAGCAGGCACAAAACCAAAGGGCAAATGGGCTGTCTGAGTCTGGCATTCCTGTATTTCAGCTTCAGACGGAAAGATCTGGTGCACTCATTGGACTTAATAATACAGATCTGGGGAATTTAGAAGGGACGGAGGGTGGGGTAAGGGTAAAAGCATTATGTTTATTTGTAGCAGCTCTGTTGTATCATTTCCTATTGCAGTGCATTAGTGCAGTGTTAAATAAAATCTGCTTATTTAAAATCCTTTTAAATAGTGTTTAAATATTTCCTGCTGATACAATCTGCTAAAGTAGTTATCCTTGCTGCAGATTTCAGTTAACCTTGTCGCAGATATTAAGCCTGAAGCTACACAGACTTTTAGGGACCTTGATTATAGAGCAAAACCTAATGGTGTCATTATAAAACCACAGCTGGACAAGCTTCTGGAGTCCTTGTCCTTTGATCAGATTTGGGTAACACAGCAAGCCAGGAGAGAATTCATGCTAACCCTGCTGGAAGTGCTGAGCTCTCAGGTTGCTTGAGTACTGCTTTCTAAAAATTAAAATGCCACACAAATTACAAAATGAGAGTGCTTGGTACCTCCCAGTCTTCTGTGTGTACCAACACAAAGTGGAGCAAATAGCTTCTCCAGAGCTAATAGCTGTAGAACAGGGAGAGTTTTTTTTCTCCTTTCCTTTCTGGCAGCATAAGAAATATTTTGGCGCTGGGCTCTGTTTTTTAAACAAAGAGAAGAAAAACATTGATTTTAAGTCTTGTCTAAATTCCGTGACAAGAATTAAAACCACTAAAAAATGTAAAACTCCCAGAGTATTTTGTCCTGTGATCTTACTTCAAAATTAATTGTTAGAATTAGACATATACAGGCTTCTAGTTCTTTATTTTCTCCTTCACAGATCTCTAGATTGACCAGCAGACTTAAAGATGTTGAGGTATCTTCAAAAGACAGTGTGTACTGAAGAGGAGAGATTTAAATCAAGTGTTCATTGAGCTCAATTTGTAAAATTTAAATACAACTTTTTTTTGTCCCCCCCTTTTTATTTTTCCTGTTAGCTATTAAACATTGAGAGGTCTCCTTAGATTTCTAAGAACTAGAATATACTTTCTTGGTCATGTTGTGCTCATAGCCTGAAATACTTTTTGTGGGATCTTATTTTCAGCAGTATGTCTGATAATTGTGATTTGCCTGAAACTAGTAAGGCAAAGTGGTGGGTTCTGTTCTGGTATTAATTTTGCTGATGAAGCAGATGCATAAGTTTAAGTCAAGATTTCATTCAATCACACTTCTCTTCAGTGCTTTAGAAAACACCAGAAACTGTGCAAGGTTTAATGTCCAACTTATAAATCATATGTTTATAGATAGAGCAAAGCATCTCCATTTTCCTGAGAGAATTTTTTTGCCAGGATAATTTTGAAATGATTGGTAAATGATTTATGCTTAGTTTCAGGTAATGCTGGGCTCATGTAAATAAAGATATGGCACCTCTTGCACAGATGGACTAAGGCTAAACCTGCTGCTTCTGTTTGAACCTCTTGATATCCATTCATATGGATACACTTCACTTAGTTCTAACTTAATAGGCTTGCAAAGAGAGTGGGCCAGCCTTCTTGATATTGCATGCTGCATAAAGAAGCTTCTCTCAGATTTTCCTTATGCCCTGGAAAACACACTCATATTTCTCCTTACTCATTTAGGACCATTTGGTCTCCTGAACTGCCAAACACTTGATTTATATTTAATTTAAGATAGATATTTTCTGCCATGCTGTTATTACAAATTGTGTTGGTTTATCAGCTGTGATAATTTTTCTGACTGAGCAATACCTGCATTCCTGTTTGGCTTGCACTAGACACAGACCCTTCTTTCTATACCCTATATGTCCCAACCTTCCTTTAACACTAGTGGAATACTAATAAATTGTGACAATGTACAGGCAGATAACACCGCAGTAATATTTCTGGAGGGTTCCCAAGTGGGGGTTCCCCTTTTCCTAGGTTTTACTAAGTGCATGGCCATGAGGGTGTTGAGTCATTAACCATTACCTAAATATTTTCAGCATTTTATTTATTGAAAAAACAGAAAGCTATAATGAGACAAATTTATGTAAAGGGAAATCATTAATGTTTGCATATATTTCAGACTTGTTATCTCAATAAATCTGAGCAACTTCCTTACAACTTGCATTTCTAAAATGCTTCACCAATTAATGACTTTTTCTGTTACTGTAAGTCCAGACCGTCCTGGTCTTATCTTGTCTTATGTGTGAACAATAAGAGTGTTACAAGGCCATAAAATAGTTGAATGTAAGTTTGATTTTAAAAAGATTTGATGGCTTCTATGATTGGAGGAGGATTCGTGTATTTTCAGAATCTGTTTTTTCTGTCCTCCTAACTTATGTGAAAACATGTGCAAGGCATAAATCATGACACAAAAAGCATGAAAGGCATTCTAGAATACTTCCTTTCATGTTGAATCACTGCCAGAAATCTAACTTAGATTTCTACACTGATTGCCTAAATTGTTTACATAAAGCTTAATAGCCTTTTAGTCAGTACTGAACTCCATCATGCTTTTCACTAGTCTTCCATGAAATATTGTATTTTTATGACAGTCTCTTTCTGATTGAAGCATTTTATGTAAATTTTAGTTGGACTTCGAAAGCTGCTGGAGGTTTTCTCTTTTTTCTTTTTCTTTCTTTCTTTTCCATGTTTTTTACTGTATAAGTAGAGTGACACATTAAAGTGACGTGTTACTGGGAAATTAACTAATGCATGTGGAAAAATATTGAAGTGAACATAAAACTAAACATGTAAGAACAATATCAGATTAGTGTGCTTTAACTAAGGCTTAGACTCATGGTCTTAAGATGAGTGGAAAGGTAGATGATGAACATCGTTATTGTTTCTGTGATGGCTGCTTTGGATATAACGTTCCTTTATTACAGAGGCACATTTACAGTATGCATATCTTGATTTCTTTTTCTGCATGTCTGAGTATGTTTATGGCTACATGTAAATAAGCATCTGGATTTCTAATTTAAGAATGGTGCTGTTCAGTCATTATGGTGAGGAGTGGTGCTGCACAAGGTCTGCACATGTAAGAGAATAAGCGATCAGGTGGGAAAGTGAATTTTTACACTGGTGATAATAGATTGCCTGTGTTCTGTCTCTGGAAAGATATCATTAGCAATTTCTAATTCTAATTTGTGATTTAACCAGTTCAATCAATAAGTTTCTATGTTCTTTCTGTGCATATAGATGATTTCCATCAACAGAGGTACATAAATACGTAAAATTTGAGACAAATATCTTGGGGGAGACTTAGAACATTTTTATTTTAAATTTTTTTTAGTTGGTATAAATTAGAGTTGGAGTCAGTGCTGAATAGATAGTAAGAGCAGCTAAAACAGTTCTGCCAACAGTTGAAATCTTTCTTGTTAGGACAGTGGGTGAATAGCTTTGCATCCCCTCTGTTAGTCAGTGGAAAAGTTTATTCAGGGGTGACTAGAGAATCTGGCTTATTAAAAGCTTCTGGGTCCTCATTGCTTACCTTTCCAGGATCATTGGCTAGACTGGGTGAGTTCATACAGAGGATGCATAAGTGGTGAAAATTTCCACAGTCTGTTCTAGGAGAAATGTAGAAAATGAAGGAAATTATCAATAGTGGAAAGTAACCCATGTTGGTACAGTATGTCAATAGCTTCCTTTTGAAAATTGAATTTCATACTGACTTCAACTTTGGTGCTATTTATGATCACTTAATTTTAATATTTTTAGTCATTTGTTTTCTGATCAAGGAACAACAATTTAATCCAACTGACAAGAATGTTCACGTGTTCTCATAAGCAGGTGTGCTAGCTTTTTCATCAGCTCCAGGATAAGAATGCTGTCCTACATATAAAAATAATTGTGGTGCCTTTTGCTATTCTTAAAAGTTAGAGTAAAAGTATTATTTTCATTTCAACTAATGTGTTTTGAATTTGAGATATGGCTCTTGGGATTTAATACTATTGTGGCAATGTCACATAACAATTTCTAAGCTGTTAAATTGTGCTGGGACTTAAAATGCATGAATAATTGAAGTATTTCTCCTAAGTTTACAGGCAGAGAATACAATACATAGAAAGCTAGTCAAGGAAAACTCAAAATAAAGTGAGGTACACTGAAGAAATTACAAGATTAAATAAATAAATAAATGTTACCAGAAAAAGAGAGGTACAGGTCTTAGCTTGACTATCGACACAAGTTGCATGGCAGAGATTGAGGTAGTTAGCACCAGAACATAATTAAAAATATTTGCATACAGGACAAAGGAAAATCCAGGGAACTAAATACACTAAGTTCAAAACAGTTGAGAGAAGTTACAAGGTGACTTCTTCCACCAAAGAACCTGTCCCTAGTGATGCCTCTTTGGGTTGTACATTAATCAACACTGTAGCGCTCCAGCCAGAGAACCAAAAAACATTAAAGCAACTAGACTAAAATCATTCCTTGTTCCTACACCTTATCGCCAGGTAACAGAGTGCTTCTCAGAGGTAGAACTGCTGTGGGGGAAAGCCACAGGCTCTGCAAAATTGGTGGCCTTCGTGTGCTATCGTATAAATTGTGGTCACAACAGATATTATTTTACAGGCTTCAGCAGAGAAGCTGAGGATACGAATGGGCATAGAGATTAGTCTACTCCTCCAGGAGATCCGACTAGAGGAGCAGTACGTCATGTTAACTATAAATTGTAAGGAAGTTTCAGTTGCAAGTTCTGTGTTTTCTTCATAAGTTAGATAGAGGACTTCAGTTTACTTTGGCACCTTCCGAAATCACTGCCATTTAATGTCTGCCTCTGGCAGTCGTGTCCCTGAGTATCACAAGAAAATTCAGAAAGATGACACCAATACTGTAACATAACAGAGATACATTCCCAGCAATGACTACTAACATATAGTGTCTGTTGCTTTTCTGCAAGGAAAATAGTAGCGATTATAAAATCTAAACAATCTAGCTGGGAAAAAAAAAAAAGAAATTGTGGAGCAACGGGACTGAAAAATATACTGTGTTCTACATACATGAGTATGGAGTGGGTGAGAGGGTTGGGGTGAAATACGAAAGCCTCTTAAGGGTTTGCCACTTCTGAATTATGCATCTCACTCTCACTAGTAGGCGTAAATGCATAATTCTAATCTGTTCTTATTACTTATTTATAACATGCAGTGGAATGTAAATTCTATGCCTCCTTTGTACAAGCTTAACATGCCAGTTAAGGTATGCAGATATTTCAGGGGGCCTACATAGGCAACTTTCTTGGCGTAGCACACTTGCCAATTAAAGGGCATAAACTTCAAACAATAAATTAAACTAGCTCCACTCCCCCCATTTACAGGAGGAATATAGACAGGGTGTAAGAAATAAGGG
Source organism: Burhinus bistriatus (assembly GCA_013397275.1). Taxonomy (NCBI): domain Eukaryota; kingdom Metazoa; phylum Chordata; class Aves; order Charadriiformes; family Burhinidae; genus Burhinus; species Burhinus bistriatus. The sequence continues at coordinate 4,547 of VYXH01008340.1, read as the reverse complement.
AGAGGATCAACAGATAATAAGAGCAGCATTCATCTTGAAATAAACTACTCTGCATTATTATTTATGATAGTTACTGTTATTAATAAAGTACATGTGGGATAGAGAAAAAGCCTGAATTTATGAGACTGAGGACAGATGGATGCTCTTTCTTTTATATCGCTGGCACTGATCGATTTGTATTTTTCCCTGATGATGGTTTATGCCATTATAACTGTTTGGTGGCTCCTTACTATTGAGTTATGGTGGCAAAGCACTTCACAAATGAGAACAAGCCTGTGAACATTATATCCTAATCTGCACATCCTATAGATACGCCATAATACAGAGCAGCTGACTGCACCACCTGTGATCTGTGTACCCACAAACATGATTTATTCTGGTAATCCCAGTTTAATGCATCACATCAGATTGTGGCAGTTATGTTATCTGATGGCATTACTGACACTACATGACATAACTGCGTAGTGTAACATGTCAAGTTGAAAAAAAATTCGGGCTTTTCAGGGTCTGGGTTTTTTCTTTTTTTTTTTTTTGTGTGTGTGTTTTGAAAATAAATATAAAGCAAGTAAACTTAAAAAAAAAAAAAAAAAAAAAAAAAAAAAAAAAAAAAAAAAAAGGAGAGGAGAGGGCAAGGAAGAAATCCCAATAATTTTCCCCAACCACATGTTGACCATATTAATGACTCAACAGCTGGGGCTGATTGTTCTGGTAAGTACAGGGGAGAGAAGGTAGAAGTAAAATATATTTTACTATGCTGCTAATTCTGTGGCTAGATGAAAACTAGTTCAGCTTTTGTACTCTTGCAACAGATTGAACTTCCTATAAATTGTATTGTTTAGGAACAGTGCTCAGAGGCTGAGTCCTCCCACTATCCTTGTTCCAGCACTTCAGTAATGTTTTAGCAAAACCCTTTATTATCTGACTATAATTCAGGTATAGAGAGCTGTTCTGGTCCTGGGAAAATGATAGTATCTCTTCTACAGAAACTCTTAAATCACATAATGCCTTGCCTGGGTGGTGAGAGTTGTTCGCTAATCATCTTGCATGCCTGGTACTATACAAAATGGTGGAACAAGTTACCCATAATAGATGTAAAATGCAAATATAGGTAAATACAGCTCATAACCTATAAACCACTAATCTGTAACCTCTAGTTGATACCAGTGCAAACTGCCTTTGCCATATTTTTCTTGTTTAGATTCCGATTTCTAGTCAAGTGTGTTGTCTCAAGTTTCTGCTTGCTTGGTGAATTTTTTTTTTTTAAATATTTTGTTGATTAAAACAACTGTTTTGGGGTTAAAATGGTATTTTGTGATTTAGTATGCATATTCAATTTTAATAAGTAAAAATCTACTAGTAAAATTGTTTACTTTTATATTTCTTTTGAAAATTAATTTCCTTCCCCCCATCCCTCTCTTTTCTTAGGCAGGAAAACTTAAAAAATAAAATAAAAAACAGTGTTGTAGAGTTCTAAGTAGTTTCAGATACAGAGAGAAGTATTAAAATCTCACAGGACTCTGTTCCACAGGTTTACAAATTACAGTGTTGCTTATAAAAATAACTTTTAAAACATGGTGTTGATATTTAGTGTCTCTTCCCCAGAATTTGATAAACCTGAATCTTTTTGTCAGCAGTAGATGTTCCATGATTTTGTGTGGGGTGAGTTGCTTTGAAAGTTCCACTCTCTTAAGTCTGTTGGATGTTCTTTTTTTTTTTTCCCCTGTATTATTGAAAGGGATTTCATGGGAACATAGGGTCCTAATTGCTTTTCTGTGTAGCACTTACTATCTTATATACCTGTATGGTGTGTCATCTTCTTTGTTTCCTTTCCTCAGGTTGTTTTTTTCAGCCTCTCTTCCTAAGAGTGTTTGTAAGCCTGTGCTTTCTTACTGCCATTTTCTAGACAGACAGACTTTATTTCTGCACTCTGTAATATATGGTATTCCAGAACAGAATGCACTATTGATTTATATAAATTGGATAGTAATAGTTGCTATATTACTTACCATATATTCTTATGTAACTTATCATCTTATTGGCATCTCTTACCACAGCTGCCCATTTCTATGTGTTCTTCAGTGGGTTGTAAAACTGGCAGTCAGGCACTTCTCTTGACCTGATAGGATTAACTCAGCACCAAATATAAGGTGGATCTGAACTTTGTTTCTCCCACTGAAGCAATATCAGAATCACTTGGGAATACAGGATGTACTTCTGTTAGTGAGCCGAGGGGTTCTTGGTCATACTAATGTGAATCCAGAGTAGTTCCCGTTTTATAGCAGCAGGTATCTGAGATTCAAATTTGTAAGGTAGTTGCCTAGTGCAAATATATTTTCCAGTTGTGAACATAAAGCTGAAGTAATACAGAGGTAAAATGTTCAAAACACTTTTTTTTTTTTTTTTCCTTTTTCACTTTTTTGGGCTCGACCTTGACTGAGAGATCATGGTTCTTATGATGTATACCAGCAACTCCCCTCTATTTAAGCAGATAGCAATGCAGTGACTGGATTGGAAGCATTCATGAATGGAAACTTTCATTTAAATCTTAAAATACGGCTGCGTCAGGCCATATGATGTGCAAAGAAATGACAAAGAGAGAAATAAAACCAAGATAGTGGTATTGGTATGACCACAATTACTGCTCTTTCTGTGCCTGGTGAAAATTAATGTGCTCTGTCCTTTTTCTGTTTTCACCCCCTCTGACCTTGAAACTCACCTTATTCGTCCAGCTGTTATAATTCAAGTAAACTAGGGAGAAAATGCATGGTTTTAATTCTAGCAAACAAAGATGTAACTTGGAAATTCATTAGGTTCATTTGATGCTGACCATTTGTGTTGCCTGGCTATGTGTTGTTTTGGCAGCAAAAGAAGTCTTTAAAAAAAAACAACCCAAAATGCCTCTATATTTTCCTGATGGTGGCTAATGATGATGGGCCAGGGGAACAGTTTAGGGATGTTTTGGGAGGAAGTGTTCCAAGGAGCTTCACATATGCACTGTGATTCTTCTGTGGTCAGTGCCGTGTGATGTCTTTACAGTCACTCAAGGAATCAGGTAGGTTAATCGGAGGTAAAGGATTGAAAGAAAAGTTTAAATGTCATTCTCTGATGTTTCCCTTCAGCTTTTTCTTAGTAATGTGGTGACACTCCACATGTTTTGAGTTTGAGGATTTCAAGCTAGTGTGTCCTAACTGGAGGACAAGAACAGTCTGGAAACTGTACCCACAGTAGATAAAAGACTGGAATGCTTGTAGTCCAACTTTTGCAATGGAAAAGGAATAATATGCATGTTTTTCATTAAAAAGACATGTACTTTGCTAGGATAAAGTTAAAACTAATAGTTTTACAAAAAAAAAAAAGGAAAAAAGAAACACAATAAAAGGAAAAAAGAAACACAATAAAAGGAAAAAAGAAACACAATAATCAGGAATGGAGGCTAATGTGGCCTTGTGAATTGGCCAGGATGAAGCGTAACACTTGAGGGATGAGTTTGTGCTCAAAGAAGTACACAGGTTTGGGATGGTAAATGGCAGAAAGTTTTTCCTTACAACAGTTAAGGGTTATAAGAGCATAACCAAGAGACATTGTTACTAAATGTGAAAACAAATAGACTTTATAATCTTTGCTGTTAAAACATAATTATATTTAAAAGCATTTAAGTACTTTGAAGCTACCACTTTTCCAAAAGTGGAACTGCAGTTCTATCACATCCATTTAATAACTGAAATATTTAAAGATCCTTCTGTTTCACATTTGTGCCAAAGAGTTTTTCTTGAATATAACTTTTTTACTTTTTTTACACAGTCCAATGTGACTGTCATGTTTTTGGTGCTCCCATATCATGGTTTTGGGCTATGCTTTTTAATTCCTCAGAGGCGGCCTGGAAGTTGTACCTTTCCTGAACTCTTCTGAAGCATATAAATCTCAAACAGAATGAGGATTTACTCCTTTATGAGGAATTTGGAAAACCAGCGATATTTACTGCTGAACAAATAGCTTCTTAAAAACATCAGAATTTGTTGGCCAGCTAGAAGCAAAGTTGTTTAGTCCACATGCCATTGTGTCAAAGTCTTTGCGGGTTAGAGAGCAGAACAACAGCTTATGGTGTTCCTGAAAATAATTATTTGTGACCCTGAGTTTATTTCTCTCTCTCTTTATTTCTTGCCCTTGTTTTTAGTGGTTTCTTTTAATTCTCATTCTGAAACATTCTTAGTTATTAATTAATATCCAGCAGAAGTTGCTGCTATCTTGGAAGATAGTGGTTTTCTTCAATAAATGGCCTACTTGCACATGTGAAAGGCCCTTCATTGCTAGGTTATACAATTCAGTACAGGGGCACACTGTTTCCTTGGCCTTGACTGAGTTGCCTGAAGTAGGCAAGTGGTGTCATTTGTGATGCCCTGTTTTCCCTGAAGTATTTTCAAGGGAGTGGTGAGTATGGCTTTAGGTTTACAGGAAATCTGTGGAAAAGATAAAGCATTAGTATACCACCTTCCCAGAGAAGGTTGTACGTTAGTGATGATTCTTTCAGCTGAGGAACCTGGATGTGC
>VYXH01008339.1:14575-32794 GCA_013397275.1 Burhinus bistriatus | reverse complement strand
GAAAAATAGAAGGGACAGAAAATGTTTCAGCATTTGTTCCTGGCTTTTTGCTTGGATTTATTTCTAAATGTACTGCTTGCCCTCTAGGTCAAATGCCTGTATCAGCTGTGCAGCTGGACAAAATACTTCCAGCAGAAAGGGGTGAAAAAAGTGAATCAAATAATCATCAAATGAAACATTTAATTTTGTGTTAAGCAGTAGTGTTCAGATAACCTGAAACATTTTGGAGTTTTTTATTTGATGTTTTGCTGGGAAAAGAACCTCTTTTAATTTAGTTTTGGTCTGAATCTGTTGCTCTCTGCAGATGCTTTCAGCTTATTTAATTAATCACTAATAAAGAAAAAGCATGAATTGGGCTGTATATTACAGTATCATAGAATCCCATTCTTTCACTAAACATCTAAAATGTTCCCATTTTTTCAGGGGAAAAAAATCAGCTTCTTTTTTGACTACAGACTATTCAGGAACTTCCAGTAATACGAAAACATAGTTCAGTAAATTACTTTACACTTTGTCCCGGGATTACAGCTTCTTTCACTGCCTGGATTACTTGGCTTGGATCTTTTATCTTTTTTACACATCAGTGGCTTCCAGTCTTCCCCTCTTACTCTTTCATGTTTACTTTCTCATCTCTCCATCCTTTATAACCATGTTTACTTTCTTGTCTCTCCATCCTTTGTAACCTTTTCTTTGTACTATTAAAGCCACATATACAAATTGGGTTTTTTTTGAAAGACACACCAAAACTTGACTCATTCCTGAATGCCACGAGAACATTGCAAATGATTTCAGACACCATTCCAGCAGGCCCATTCAGCACAGAGATGGGTCTTGCATTCATGGGGTAAGATATATTAGGACAAAAGAAAATGGCCAAAGCTTTGCTGTACTCTAACAATCCCTGCCTAAGAAATGGCCCAGAGTGGGGCTGTTGCAACTAGAAACACCCTGAAGCCCTGCAAGATCCTCCAGGGTGCCTCTGTTCCTGCCCAAGGTGAGAGAAGATGGAGGTAATTTACTGGTGCAGCTGATCCCTTCAGTTCCTCACAGAGCTCCAGCACACCTGCAATACTGTCTCACTGGGACTGTGAGGGACCAGGAGTGACTATGCAATTAGCCTCTGGAGGACCGACGGCCAAATGATTCAAACAGCATTGTATAAAAGCACATTTCTGATAAAGTGTTTACACACCAGTTTATAGTGTTTTCATGTAACCCATACTTCCTCCTATTCTGTTCTGGTTCATTTACCCTTGTCCACAAATATAATATGTAAGGGTGTTCAGAGAGGGTGTGATTACATCTGTTTTATCAATACACACCATTCTGTGGAAATGGGACCAGCAATTAAAATTAAATTATGCTGCTTTTCCCGTTTGAAATCATTGATGAAAAAAATAATCCAAAAATATTATCTTAACCTTTTGCTAATATCACTGTGAACCTTTGGTTTAAGGTCTCCTTATTTAACTGTTTAAAAGAGGAAGTGATAACAAACATTTCAAGTAACAGTGTTCCCAAAGATGTAGGAACTCTGTCTCCAAGCAAAATACTTAACCACTTCTTGTTTACAAGAGGTATTTTCTGATGTTCTTTTCTGGTCTGAAAAGGTCCAAAATTCACACCAAAAAAAAAGGAGAAGCACCTTTTTTGAACTCACAAATAAAATCCCCACTTGCATTGTAGCTGGTCTGATACAGAGGTGGAAGAGAAGACATAAAAAGTACCCAACAATGAGTTTTCCCATAAGACTACTGCTATGTATGCACATAAGCACAAGTGAAGCTAATAATATCTAGCCACATTAAATTGCAGATAAATAAGAGCCTTCTGTAATTGAGAAATACTTGATTTAGCTGATGTTTCTAACAAAGACTTTTAAAGTTTAATTGACATAAATAAATTAATGCTGCAAAGTATTTGGTACATGGTTAACTAAATAGACTTCTTTAAGAAAAAAACTACACATACTATTAACTGATTTTTACATAGTGCTGAATGCTATTTTTATTCACATTCCCTCCATGAAATTGATGGAGCTGGCTGGGAGTAAAAGTGGCATGTGAGAGGAGTCATCACTTTTGTTTTGATTTACATATCAAGGCACATCTAGGAACCTGCACATTTAAGAGATTTTGATCACCAGTCTTTACTTACAGAAATAGTACTGCTGCAATCAGAGGAGAAGCAAGTGCCTCATGGGCTTTCCTGGCCTGTGGAGTGCATGCTAAAAGGACTCTGCACTTCTGGAAGGCATAGAGCTTATGAAACCGCTAAGTATTACCAGTTGAAAAAATTTTTAGGATTTATGTTGCTGACGTGGAGACCATAACCTGGCCTGTGAAATTCAGTTGCTTCTTCGGTTTTCTGCAGCTGTCCTGGACAGTTGCTGGATCTGGTCTCTGGTGGGAGTTCTCTGTTGAATGCTCTCTGACAAGTGGACAGAAAGACCCTTGTTTAGTTGTTTTCCTCCTTGCAATGGAAAGAAAAATCACTATTACCACCTAGTTTGAGGAAATCTTGGGATGGGGTGGGGACCAGGGAGAAGGAAAACTTTTAAAGAAGGTGATATTTAGCATTTTTAAAGGTGAGGAAAACATGCCAGCCAAACTGTCTGACCACTGGTATTCAGCATTGAAGACAAAACTAAGGAACTTTAATTTGTCTGGGGTTTCAGTTCTTCCCTTGCATAAGGCAGTAAGAGTAATTACAGTGAAGGCAATAAGGTCACTCAATTGACTTGAAACAAGGTTTCATTTTTAAGCCTGGATGTGGACGTTGGGTTAATATCAAAGTTCTGTAAGTATAGCTGGGAAAAGAAATCAGGGAGACTCGCTCTTCCTGGTGAGGGACATTATGATTTTATCATAGCTAGTGAGAAATATATGCATTACTCAGGATGATAATAATAATGAGAAAGAAAACAGATTTTCCAAGGGATCTTTTTAGTTCGTAGCATTTACCTTGTGTTCTGCAGTGATCAGATAAAGAAATCTGAGAAAAATCTCATAAGGTAAAGACTTCCCAGAGGTGAATTTTTTTGCTATCTATATTATTTAGTCATTATTTTGTGTCTTGAAGCAAAGGTTTAGTACATAAACATAAGGCACAATGTCTATATTAATGTCAGATTTCTATTTGAATTCATGCAGTGTCGGTGAAAAAATAGCATTTTCTATGATGGGTTTCCAGAATATTTCTGTCAGATATTCCTGTGCCTTGGGTACTTTTGAAAAGCAAATTAGAACCCATTACATAGCCAATCTGTGAAAATGGGCTGTGACACAATTAAAAAATTGGCTTGCTGGACTTTTTTCCTATCCTAAAAACTACAGTGGGTCTAGGTGAAGGTTGCATGGTACATTGCACACCTAACATGAAGAACAACAAAAGGAAAATTGCAGGTTGTACATACCTTTTACAACTTTCCTGAGAGAGTTACTTCAACACTGTAACAACCACAGTATGAAGCTGGCAATGACCACAACTGTTACTGTCCCAGGGCAGATTACCGTCAACTTCCTACTGCTCCAACTCGTTTGTGACTCTGCACAGCTCTGAAAAGTTGTACTTGGATATTGGAATACTGAAGGACTACTGCTGACTGGATTTGCATTGCTCTAATGTCTAGATGACCTGCAAAATCTCCTGCAATTTCTGTTTCCTCATACTGCTTTATCTCAGCATGGTGAGAACCCCTCCTGCAATTTCATTAAGAGAGCCAGGGCAGAATACAAAGATGCAAAGTCTGACTGGTAAAGGATGCTTTCCTCACTCAGATAAAAATACTTGTTTTTAAGCCAGATTTAGAGCTTTCACAAGAGTATGTGGACACAAAGCAATGCATCTTGATTTTGCCAGCACTTTGTGTCATAAGAAATCTGTCTAGCCATTCCAGGAGGAATTTTGGAGGTGATTATTTCTCACATAATATTACAGTTTTAAAATACTTCTCACTTCCATGTGAGTAGAAGGAAAATGATAGTCAGGACAGCAAGCCATGCAACAAAGTTGACCCTAATGGTGCTACCCTTAATTAAGCTGAAGTGCTAACCATTTCTCATAGAAATTATTTCCTGTCTGCTGGACATATTCCCACAGCACTAATAGAGAGCTGGTGTATTGCTCTAATTGAAAAATCTTAAGTTGTTTAGGAGGCTTGGTTTGTATAAAATGCAACACAGAACATTTGCTATCAGATAGCAAAAAATACATAAGTTAATCCAAACATGTCTATGTTGCTTTCAGCTTTTTTAAAAAAACCAATGTTTCATGAACAGAAGAACTAATAAACATTGGTTACAGCATGCAGTATGCTATGCTACCTTTTTAATAACCCCGACTCCCTGACCCTTTCACAAAATCACTCTTCTTCTCTCCTATTTGCCTTAAAGCATCTCATTCATTTTCCCCAGTACTTCCTCTCTTTCCCACCTTCTCTAATGCCTGGTTAGGCAGAAATTATTGCCTGCTGTAATGCATTCAAATCCAAACAGGTATTGCCCTGCAACCTTTCTCTTGGTGGTGGCAGCACTAATCCATTGCTTTTCAGGAAATGAAGTGGGATGTCATTTCTACCCCTTTATAAAATGTGTTTGAAATCAACCAATGGATTCAAAAGCTATTAGTGGAGTGTCTGATGGACTATCAGACAGACATTATGGATGGTTAAGAAATTAGACTGAAAAACTGAGTCTGGAGAAATAGTGCACACATTGTACACCCTAATGTTAGAAGTGTGATACTTACATTGCCTCCACAACATAAGTACCTACATCTGTTGAGGAAGGAAATGCCTTTTTTAAATGAATATTTCCACATATAAATACCTGCATCTAAATACTTATGAGTTACTTTCATATTTAGCGGGAGTGCATGCAAATCATCCAGGAACTGCTTATGGTACATGGACTCCAATGTATAGCTTTTTCTCAAATCTGCTGTGTATTCATTCATGAGCATTTAAAATACATTCTATAGCAATTACACAGGCCTGTCTGTTTGTAGTGGTACTGATCTAAATCAACCCTAGAGCCAAACTTAAGTCTATTAAAAAACAATCTAGCTCCATCTCCTCAGGCAGAGATTTACGGAGTACTTATCAAAAGCTATTACCCCACTGTGCAACCAGAAAATCCCTGTCTCAGGTAAGGCAAATCTGACAACACATTTACATATTTGCAAGCATCCTTTTCATTTCATTAGAAAAAATGAAGAAAAAAATTAAAGGGGCTGATTCTAAGTTAAAATGGGACTTATGCAAAGTGTGTGTGTGTCCTCAGGAAACTGGTCAAGCCACCCCTGTTTGGATGTTCTTGAGGTTGCTGAGAATAGTAAAATGATCATTCTGTTCCTCACTCTGATTTCAGTGCCTAATCACCCCTTTCTGAGAGCTGAAAGCCTGTGGTCCCTGAGTTTAGACACTCTGATTAGTACAGCAGCCACAGACTCCCCAGTGTCTTAGCATAACCCTTCACAGAGTTCCCTTTTGTGGGCAGTCTGACTTATAGTTCATATCTTCAGAGACACATGATGGTGGAAGCAGGCAGACACAAGCCTTGGGAAAGATCCAGATCTGTTAATCTTTACTTCTGGTAGCATAAGTGATATCCAAATCCAGACAAACAATAAGCCATTTGTATATATTTGCCTGCTTCGTTTTCCTCATACTTAAGCATTCTTTGGGATTAAGTCACTCTTCTAAGGCGTTCAGCATTTTCTCCTTACTACTGTACTTTGACTTTTCCTTCAAAGCAGAGTTGAAATGAACTATTTGCTAAACTGTCTCTAGAAAAAAATATTCTTTTATAACTTACTTTATCTTGACAAGCTGACTAACTTAGTTTAATTTCTATGTCTTGGGGAGCTCAGACATGAAGAACTAGTTTGTCCTGAGCAACAGTTCTCTGTAATGCCATTTGAATGCACAATCATCAAGAATTGTAACATATTGTCATTATCTTCCATTACTAGTCCTGTAACCAGTGCAATTTTTTTTCTTGACATTGCTGCTGATTTTTAACTTACTAAGGAGGCAAAAGACAACAGTGAAAGCAGTTGAGCTCCACCTCCAAAATAGATGTCGCAAGCTGACAAAGTCATGTGCATATGGAGAGCTCATTTCACATGAACATTTTCAGTGACCTTTTCTGCTACCCTATTGCAGAAGTGATATTCTGCAATAACTGTGTCCACATGGCCAGCTGTTTCCTACTTAATTTCTACGACAATGGCATAAAGACAGCAGCGGCCTATTGCAAAGTATGCACATAGCATTCTGGGCAGGAATCCTATGGTGCTTTTTCCAGATGGTGAGCTAGCTGCCTGTGTTCTGGATCCTCTCTTGTGGTGGTGTGTTGTGATTCTATAGCAGAGCCAGTTGGAATCAGTGAGAATTGCAGGACTTGTGGTCAAACTACACATTTCCACTGGTTCATCACCTTTCGGTGTACCAAAGCATTTTCAAGTTGCTGTCAGCTAGCATGAAGGCAACTCTTCTGTCTGCCAAGACCTTAGGAGCCTCTCATATAAAGAGGCTGAGATCTCCACACTGAATGGTTTTATCTATAGAAAGCACACACCATTTTGACACGTCATTTAGCAGCTCAAATGAGGTGATGGCACCAGGAAGAAGACAAGAATACTAAACAGGAATGATCTGTTTCTGAAATAATTTCATTTTCTGAGCATAGGAAAAAGGCAGAACATGCTGGGAAAGCACTGTGCTGCAGATCTCTCATGCTTAGTGGAGATGATAAAAATGTAGGTACTATGATGATCTTAGGATCTCTGCTATGCCAAACTTATGGCTATAGCAGCAGCACAGCAACGTAGACCATAAAACGTAGAAGGCATGGGAGATTCTTCGTGGCTTACCTGCTTGTTTCCATGTGATATTACTGTATTAATGGCACCCATACGCCCATACTTTGCCTGCTNACTCAAATGAGGTGATGGCACCAGGAAGAAGACAAGAATACTAAACAGGAATGATCTGTTTCTGAAATAATTTCATTTTCTGAGCATAGGAAAAAGGCAGAACATGCTGGGAAAGCACTGTGCTGCAGATCTCTCATGCTTAGTGGAGATGATAAAAATGTAGGTACTATGATGATCTTAGGATCTCTGCTATGCCAAACTTATGGCTATAGCAGCAGCACAGCAACGTAGACCATAAAACGTAGAAGGCATGGGAGATTCTTCGTGGCTTACCTGCTTGTTTCCATGTGATATTACTGTATTAATGGCACCCATACGCCCATACTTTGCCTGCTGCACCAGGATGAAATGTTCTAAAGAAATCTGGTTAAAGAGATGTTTTTCTCTAGTTTTTGCTGTTCTGGTTGCTCAGTAGAGGAGCTTCTTCAACACCAGAGTCACAAACTCATGTATACATAGAAAAAACTGGGACATTGCTCTAAAAACCACAGGGGATGCTCACAGTATTTAAAACGTTGCTGTTGTTTTGGGGAAAAAAAAAGCTTACCTGTCATACCCCTTCCCTTGAAGCCTTTAAGCAAGAGTCCTGCAGAGTAAGATGCTTAAGTGGATAACTTTGAACACTAGGTGCCTTGTAAGTGCTTGGTTGCTTGCTCTAGTTTCAAGTAATTCTACTTGATGAGAAGAAAGGAATGCATTTCTCATGGAGGCAAAGAACAAGAGTTGTTCCCAGATGGCAACTGGTAAGGACAACAAATTCAGAGAGGATTTGTGTTCCTACATGGAACTTGAAAATATCACAGAATCATAGAAGCCCAGGTTGGAAGGAACCTTAACGATCATCTGGTCCAACCTTTCTTGGCAAAAGCACAGTCTAGACAAGGTGACCCAGCACCCTGTCCAGCTGAATCTTAAAAGTGTCCAGTGATGGGGAATCCACCACTTCCCTGGGNGGAACATGGTGATAAGGTCCCCCCTAAGCCTTCTTTTCTCGAGCGCAAACAAACCCAATTGTTTCAGCCTTTCCTCATATGGCAGCCTTCCCAGTCCTTTGATCCTCTTGGTGGCCCTCCTCTGGACCCTCTCCAGCCTGGCCACATCTTTTTTGTATAGCGGAGACCAAAACTGAACACAGTATTCCAGGTGTGGCCTGACAAGTAGAGTGGGATAATTACTTCTTTATCTCTGCTGGTGATGCTACTGTTGATGCAACCCAGCATCCTGCTGGTTTTCTTTGCCACAGCAGCACACTGTTCACTCATGTTGACCTTGTTGTCCACCAGGACCCCTAGGTCCCTTTCCACATAGCTGCTCTCCAGCCAGGTAGATCCCAGCCTGTGCTGCACTCCTGGATTATGTTTTCCAAGGTGCAAGACCTTATATTTGTCTTTGTTGAATGAAATAAAGAGATTTTGTTTCTCATATATTTTAAGCATGGGAATTACACTTTCATAGAAAACAGAATTATTTTTCACAGAATGGCATATCTTAAATACATTGCTTTGACAGGAGACACCACTGTATACACTATATTTTGCTGATCTGTGTGAAGGCCAATGCTTTTATGAGCCATTCATTGTGCCTCAGCCTGAGTTACTTTGCCTTACAAGAATCAAATCAGTTGTTAACGAAAATGTTCTTATAGAACAAATAAAATCCACTTACCATCATCTGATCATGGAATCAAGGAATTTTCAGAGTTGGAAGGGACCTCTAGAGATCATCTAGTCCAACTCCCCTGCTGATGCAGGAATGCCTAGAGCACATTACTCAGGACTGCATCCAGGCATGATGTGTAAGCTTTATAACCACTGAAAAATAGAAAACATCTGGGGAAGGTGAGGCTTTCTACCAGTCTTTTGTGATGAGTTGAGCAGTGTGCTCAAAACCTCACTTTCCAGCAGAAGGTCATGTTCCATCACTAGCAGCTCTGTCAGTCCTGAAGGGTGTTGGAGATACATAGAGGAAGGTGCTGCATAGAAAATTTCTCCTCTGAGCAGGCAGTATTCTCAATGTCTCACATATATGACTGGATCATTGCACTGCCTGAGGCTACTTTGGTCTCTGAGAAACCAACAGTAATAACATGCACTTGTGCAAAATCATTTGTCTCTTTGTCAACTCCAAGAGCGGCCTCTGGCTGCGTCTGCCCTATGGGTATTATTGTGGGGCAGGTAAATGCTTTCTTATATCAGTACAGTGCTGCTCAATGTGAAAGCAAGCCATCAGATAGATGCTTAACTTTTTTGTTTTCCTCCTGAACAAGATATCATCCGTTTTCACTTTCTTCTGTGAATTTGATAGATTTCTGGCTCATCTTCTTACCCCTTCCCATTAGGCCACTAGTTAGCAGATAATTACAAACCTCACCTTGAATGTCTTGGCACTTTGTTTATATTGGTTGTAGAAAATGGAAAGCAAAAAAAAGCCCTAGCTCTGGGTGTTAACTTTTCCTTACTCAGGCTCCATCAGTTTGCACAAGATGACAAACTGTGGTTTCTCAGTGCCAGATTATGAATCTTGCTGCAATGAACCACATCCTGCTACTGGTTGTGTGAAGTCATGGTCTGGACCAGTGGAAAACAGCATCTGGCTTTACAATGTGCAGTGGGGCATGTTTAGCACTCAAACAATAAAGCAGCCACAGGCCTTGAGTTTGAGGCAAGGGGAGAGTGGATGGGATGGGAGTAGATCACTAATTGCACCTGCATGTCTGCAGGCAGCCCTTACAATGTTGGATATTAAATTTTAGGTTTAATGTTATTAGAAGAGACTGTTCACAAGACAATGGCAGATTGATGAGATATGCAAAAATGCTGAACCTGGTGAACTCCAAAATCTTGCTGCATGGGAAATGCCTTCCTATGTGTCTCATTGCTGCACAGTTCTGCCCTGCTGTTCATCTTCTGCACTGAAACAGAACATTCCTCTAGTTGCTCAGAAGGCTCAAGATTCATTCATCTTCCACAGATTTCTACACAGATATTGTCAACATATTGGAAAGTCACTGTGTCAACAAGAAATCCTGGCTTTCAAGGAGGAGCTCCTTGTCAGTAACAAGGGCATATCTCACAAGTCTCTTTGTTGTTGTCCTCCACCATCCTGGATGCTGAAACTGCACCCCAGGTGTGGAAAAGTAGAAGAATCATTGGGATGCACATAGTTAACCAAGTAGGAAGGTAGGAGAGAATGGAAAAGCACTGGAGGACTGAAGTGCAGATACATACATGCAAACAACAGTCATCAAACACCAGTCAGCAAAACACAAGAAACTGGAACCTTTTTCAATGCAATCACATCAACTGGCAAGTAAATTCACAAAGAAAAATACATCAAGTAGTGCAGAAAGAGGAAATGTGAACAAATAGTCTGATGCAGGTATGCACACAGATATTGAAGTAAAGTTCCTACTGTCAAAGATCCATGAACCATGCAAAAATTTCTCTTAGCATTAAGTATGAAGCTATTTGTCTAATTTCTATGTATAAGCTGGAGCTCAGGTTCTTAGGCTTTCGAAAATGCAATTAAGCTGACAATTCAGGTGTGAAAAATTTGATTCTAGATATTTGCATATAGCACTGTGTAAATAATTGATTTTCCAGTTGGCTAGGCCAGCATTTCTCTTTGATTTCACTTGAGTGCACAGAAGAGATACAGGCTCCTCATTAGCATGGAAAGAAGAAACATCTTAGTCTTTTTATACCTCAAAGACTCCTATGAAAAACACAGAGCAGATGTACACCTTGATACTGCTAGAGTAGGAGATAAGGTTTAGGTAATCATGTTAAGATTCTCTTTCTCTCTATTTTTAAATTTACAAATATGCTTTTAGTTTTGGAAAACTGTTATGTTGTTGATGTTTGATGTAAATTATTTGGGGGGGGAAGGATGTGACAAGCAGCAAATGCATGTAGTCTTTGCTTTAGTATGTCCAAATGAGGTCCATTTTTTAACAGTCAAAATTTTTCTAAAATCTGTTCATTCATGTTTAGGTTATTATGTCCATGGCATTGTGTTCAAGTGCAAGAACAATTACAGAGACGAAATGAGTTGCACCAACACATACACAGACTCCGCATCACTGATGTCTCTTTCAATAAAAAGCCAACATCCCCTGTCAAGGACACTTGTTACCACATGATGAAAGAGTGACAGTAGCCATAACCTACTTTTCCTTTGATTAAAACAAAACTCCTCAGGCTGGCAAAATAAGTGTCCGGACATGTACCAGGAAAGGAAGTGAAAAAGTGCACACTTAGCATCCATCATTAGCTATGAGGAAAACATTTTTATGTATAAGGTGACATCCATTCGTAGATATGATCTGAATATCAAAGTCAATATGCTGACTTCTGAGAAAAGAATTGTCATGGTTTAACCCCAGCTGGCACCTAGGACCACACAGCCACTTGCTCACTTCCCCCAGTTGCAATCGGGGAAAGAATCAGAAGAGTGAAAGTGAGGAAAAACTCGTGGGTTGAGATAAAGACAGTTTAATGGGTAAAGCAGAAGCCATGCATGCAAGCAAAGCAAAACAAGGAATTCATTCACTAATTCCCATCAGCAGTCAGCTGTTCAGCCATCTCCAGGAAAGCAGGAATCCATCACCCGTAACGGTTACTTGGGAAGACAAACACCACCACCGTTTCCTTCTTCTTCCCGCAGCTTTATATGCTGAGCATGATGTCACATGGTATGGAATAGCCCTTTGGTCAGTTGGGGTCAGATGTCCTGGCCATGTCCCCTCCCAACTTCTTGTGCCCTTCCAGCCTACTCGCTGGCAGGGCCGTGTGAGGAGCAGAAAAGGCCTTGATTGCTTAGCAACAGCCAAAAGACCACTGTGCTATCAACAGCATTTCTCATCCCAAATCCAAAACATAGCACTACACCAGCTGCTAGCAAGAAAGTTAACTCCATCCCAGCTGAAACCATGACAAGGATCATGCTGGGCTTTAGACTAAGTAAATCTTGGTGGTTTGGTACAAATTTTCATATGAATGTTTCTTTCAGTTTCAGGTTGCACCTATACAAAATGGATCATTTCACAAAAGGGTTTTGAAATAAGACGTGTAGGTACTTGACATGGGTGGAAATCTGCAGCCTGAAATTTGACTAGAAGCAATCATGTTGAGCTGCCCTTTGGGATATGCACTGTGGGAATCCAGGACTCATGCAAGGCAGGAGGGATTAAAGTGTTTGCCAGTCTCTGCACTGTGCCTATGACCTCAGGTGAACTGCAGTTCCATATGTATGGAGATGAAGCTCACATACACGTCAAACCTCTATACTATGTAGAAATGTTGCCTGAGATTAAGCCAAATCCACACTCGCATGACATTTAATTATAATAAATATTGAGTTGAATTGTAGTTTCATAAATGTTAAACTCAGAAAGCATTGCTGTGAGCCTCAACCCTGACATCCTGAATAACACAGGATAGTCAAATTGTGGTGATCTGACTCAGATTCACATAAGTATTAAAAGAAAAGGACCACTGAGTTCAGCTGATATATTTTTAGCGGATATAGTTGATGACTTTTTATTGTTGAATTATCATGGAAAATACCCTTATTGATGAGGACCTCTTGATTTTCAAAGATTGTTTGCAGAAGTTGGGCCAGTGACAGCCCTGGCACAGCCAGCAGTTGACCAGGGCAGTGGATTACCGGTGTGAAAAAATGGCCATGGCCTCACTGTCTACCTTTCCCACGCTATAGGAGCTGTTAAGCATCCCTGCTGCCAGAGGTGAGTGCCAGAGCTTGTTGGGCAGCAGCTGTGCCTGGGAGAACCACTGCCACCTCTCAGCATTGACAGTCACTCTGTAGCCTCCCCATTTCACGGCAGGAGCCTCAAATCCTTGGCCTTCCACCCTTTTCCCTCTTACCAGTCCCCTTCCACAATGTCAGCAGTTTGATCAAAGTCAGGCATGTGCCCCTTACCTACAATTCAGAGAAAAGCAGTAGAGCCTCTGCTGCTAAGAAGCCTTCAACCAGCTCTGAGTCAGGAATATTATACTTGGATCCTTGAAATTCATAAAATGTGTCTTTAGATTGCTGACAGGAACTCCTTGACCCTGTATTAATCATTATTTATTAATAATCCCAAACTAAAATCTAGAAGAACAAAAATTCCTTTTTAATCCCCTGGAAGTAATGCCAGGCAGTCAGATTTCCAGTATACTTAGTATTTTGCTTCCTATTGTCCTTAGATGAAGTGTGAAAGGACAAGGATCACTCATGTCACCAACCAAAGTACCCAGAGGACCTCTTTAGCTCATTTCTACTGCATATGGTAAAACAGAGATTTGTGACGCTATATGTATGAGGCCTTTGAATTTACAGTGTGCTGTAAAACAAATTCTGGCATTAATTTAAATACATGAGGATCCTACCATGTAATTTTTGTGAGATATTTCCCTCATGCACATGTATCTATCTGTTGAATAGCAGGTGAAACCCTGGACCTGTGGGAATTTTTTGGTTGGCTTCAGTCCTTGTTGGGGTTTTCTCCAAAGTGGTCTGTCAGTCTTGGGGCATGTTATTTCTCTGTATAGCTCTTTTAAATGAATGTATGTTCTGATGCAGGTAGCGTAAAAGTCAACTTTTCACCCAAGGCATGTGTTTTGAGGCACAATCTGGGGTTTGGAAATACTTTGGGCTACATGCTGGAAGGGAGACCCAGTTTCTGTGGCATGCTGCCACATCTCTTTTGATTAGGAAGCTAACGGCTGGATAACTTCTCAAAACAGGAAGGTATGACAGCAAAACTTTATTTCAATTAAATAGCTCCCATATAAACACAGGAATTCCACTGTCATCCCTGCTCCTTACCCTCAGCAGATTTTGCAAGGACAGACTAGCTGGGTGACAGGTCCGGTGGCTCTGTGCTGGCCACAGGTCACTGCGAGCAGATCTCTTACCTAGCTCAGCTGGCAGACAAAAGAAATTGCCTGAAAAGTCACAACACAACCAGTCTTAGCAGAATTTACTATTCCTCTGTGGATCTAGTGATTTTTAAAAATTTTTCAGGGAGACCGAAGGGAAAGCTCCCAACACAAGTCACCTCTTAAACAAAATGGCTGCCACCTCCCCTTACTGCCAATGGTCTGTAAGCCAACAAAACGGCCACCCTTCCTCTCACAGTGTGTGAAAAGAACAAGAAGGGAAGCACGG
This sequence comes from Burhinus bistriatus, assembly GCA_013397275.1. Lineage (NCBI taxonomy): Eukaryota > Metazoa > Chordata > Aves > Charadriiformes > Burhinidae > Burhinus > Burhinus bistriatus. The sequence continues at coordinate 18,682 of VYXH01008339.1, read as the reverse complement.
AAAAATAGAGGGGAAGGAGGCAGCCACAGGGTGAGGGCTGCAAGGGACACCCGGGCTGGGCTGGCAGCCCTTCTCCCTGTGAGCATCATGGAGGAAGGCCATTCCTTCTGATGCTGTGTGTGTGTCCAAGGTTAGATTGTTACCTTAGAAGTCAGTGGATACTTTGGAGGTATCATCCTCCATAACCTCAACTACCAGCAGGAAAATGAAAAGCCTTAAAAAGAGATTAATTTCGCATATCAACAGTGATTTTTAATCTGTTTTTGTGTTTGTTGGAGGCCTAGCTGATGCTCTTGGGGTGCTGAGGTCAGCAGTCATGAGCAGTGTCATTTCAAATGCTGGTGGCAGCTAACTAACAAAGGGTACTTTTTCTGAATTATTTTTGCCATGCTTCAAACATTTTGAAAAAAATTTCCCAGATATCTTTGGAATTAAAAAAAAAAAAAGAAGGCCGTTCTGGTTTCTGGTGAAAGAAGTCAGCTGTCTCAGATATTTTGCCTCTCTTTTCACAAGACAGCAAAAAGTATTTTGGTGAAGGAATTTGTCTGGCTGGGGACACCAGGTAAGCTGCTGCAGAGAAGCCGAGTAAAGTTGTTTGAAGGTCTCTGAATGGAGGTAGAGGAAGCTGCAAATGACAGTAGCGTTCCCACCGAAGGGTGTTGTTGAAAGGCTGGAGACCTGAAGGAGATTTGAGTTCAGCTCCTGATTTGCAGTCACGAGGAGAAAATGGATCACCTGGAGGTATCTTAGCATTAGGCTCAGGGGGTGGCAATGGGGTAGGGAGGTACAGAAGGTAAAAAGCACATCTAGTTTTTAATTATTAGATAGCGAAGCAGCATTACAGCAGTGTAGCACTGTCCCTGCAAAACAGATAGCATGCCAGGCAGTAGAGACCTAACAGATTTCCTTTCCACACCATAACCCCGAAGTTCCCGCAGCCTATAGAAAGTTGAAGTCTTGTGTTCAGTAGAATTGTGAACACAACTACCAGTTAAACCTGAATTGACCTATCTACTAACTAGCCAGTGCACATGTAAAAATCACCAATTCATATATATTGACAGAAAGAAAGCTAGAGAAAAGATGCAGTGATTGTTTGATGAAATACAGGTGGTGAAAAAAGTTCCGGTGGTAATGGTATGAGCTGTTACTGATCTGCTTTGTTTACAGCCCAGTTTCCCCTAAAGTTCTCAATAAGGTTTAATGTAAACCATGAAGGATTAGTAAAAATATTTGTTAAGTAGACAAAATGAAGCTTAGAAATCCAATTTCTTAGAAGGTTGATTAAATTAATTTTAACTTAAATGATCTGCTCCCAAATGCCCATAAAATTCCACCTTCACGTAGAAAAAAAGGTGAATTTTGGTCAGACACTTAGCATTCTTCACATGAAATAATGTTATTTCGTTTAATTCCCACACTTAACTCCNGACTCCTTAGAACAATTACACAGACCAGTTGCCTATATTTCTTTGTAAACAATACTGAGATTAATTAGTTGGAATGGCTTCCTTTGTTTTGCCTCTGATGTCATGAAAATGCTATTACTAGCTCTTCCTTGGATAGAATAAACAAGCATATCTGCTATGTAAGCTAATATGAAGTCCTTTATTTACACAATTGTAAATCCTGTTAGCTCTAAAACAATTTTGAATTTAGGAGAGGGCCAAAAAGGAGAATAACAAAGGAGAGAAGTGACCTCAGTGATTCCACGCTGACGTATCTTCAGCCTCAGAACTGGCATGGGAAGGTTGTGTTATCAGTTGGCTTGAAAAATCTGAGTGATGGCTCTGCCATTCTGCCCACAGCAGGACATAAACAACTACTAATTGTTTCATAAGTTCATAGCTTTTACCTGTACCTCAGTCAAGTTTTCTGTGTAGTATGTATAGGGTTTCAGACATGTTGAATGGAGCTAATCCTTTAAATACAGCTAGATTGGGATTTTGGGGCTTCATCTACCAAAGAACATTGCGTTCAATATCCAATTATTTCAGGCTTCTGCTATAGCATCTCTGAATGAGTATTTTTAATGTGGCTGCACATCATATTGAACACCCTGTTTATTTAAGTATCTAAATAGGAAACCTAACCCTTTTCAAAAATGGAGACCACATCCCCTCTAAAAATATTGCTGTACGGTACATAAATGCCATGAAATATCAGCCTGTTGGTGCTGTATTTGTGAGGGAATGCTGCCCAAGCTTAAGCTCAGACTGGTTATATAAGCACTTTTACTGGTGTATTTTGAAAAGCATAGGTGTCCTCCATATTTCCTCATAGTGCCTACTCAAGAATGAACATGTCTTGTAAAATGATGAGCATTAGCACACTTTGTCAATTTAACCATACGTTTTCAGCTACATTCCCCACTTCACTGTGAGCTTTGTTATAAGACCAACTGTTAAATGGTACAAGCCAGATCCATAGAATGAATGGCAAAACTCCTACTTACTTCAGTGTAACTGAGGTTTCAGTCCAGCCTTTGTCAAGGAATAATTCACAGAGAAATGGCTAGGACCTTTTCCTAGTAAAATGCTGGGTTTGCCTTACCGGTAATTGGTTGAGATGAGGACTTCACATACATCCAAATAGAAGTTTATTTTTATCACATTGTGGTACTTTATTTAAGTCTACAGAATAACTGATATAAGGCTGAGAAAATGAAACCGTATTCAAAGACATCCAAAAAGATTAATATTTGGTTAGAGCTGATTTATTGTGACTTAACTCATAGTGGTCTTGCATCATCAGATGTCCAAAAACAGAGCAGCCATCTTGCCCAAGGTCTATCCAAGCTAACTGTCATCATAAGCAGATGTCTGGAGAACAGTAGAAGCATGGCAAACATTTCTACAAGTATGCCAAATATTTTCAGTTCAGGTACTTCATAAATTTTCCTGTCCCCAAAGGTAATGATTCCTAAAAAAATGCATAACCTATGGATGGATGCTGAGGCAGTACCCCATATACTGAATACAGCCCATTAGAGCAACTCTTCTGGCCTATGCCCCACACCCCACTTGTAATACCTTGTTTCTTGTTAGCCCCTCAGAAGGTTTACCTGTGTGTGTGCATTCTGTAGCACATGCATGGTGAGCTATGTTGGGTCTTCTGCCTGCATGTTATACGGTGGATCTGTACTTGTTCAGTAGGTCTAGTCATTTGTCAGGGAAAGGATGGTGACATTCAGACTCTGTCTGCCTGCCTGACTTGCAAAGGCTGGAAATAACTGTTTTTGTTAATGCATTCCCATTCCTTAATGAATATGTGATTTATGAGATCAGCCTTACAATGGTATATGCAGGATTAACTTTGCTGGTCAGTGGCATTCATCCCATGATTTGGCAATCTTCCTTTCTAAAAAGGGCACAAGAAAATAATAATAGAAAAAGTAACTGGTTAGTTCATCTTAAAAAGAAATCAGCCTGATATATGTTTTTTCTCCTTTTTTCCCATCGTTTTTCTGTGACAGAAATAGATAAAGTAATCATGGGTCATATATTACCAGGAAATTACAAATTGGTCAGGAACTCATCTTAAGGCCTTACCAAAAAAACTGAAGCAATGTTTACACATTTAAGAGCTTGTAATATTTAATTATGTTCGATAAATATTATTCCATTCTAAAAAACCCTAGGAATTTCCAAGTATAAAACTGAGCCTGACCTGTGACATGTTAGACTTGTGAGTAACCGGAAGCTTCAGATCTAGCAGAGTGAAGAAATTATAATTGGATTCACTCTGTGTGACTTTGCTGTGACTTTCTCTTTCCCTTCAGGACTCCATGTCTCTTAGGTGTGCCATAGAATAGTATTATTTTTGATTCATAATATCATTTTGATAAAATTATCAAAGCCTATACCATCTGTAAGAATTAATAGAAGTATATACAATCTTATTTAATACAATTATTGTGCTTAATGTACATTAAAACATTGAGAATCCTGCTAAAGTTAGCTGTACTGTAGAAACTGGTTTTGAAAAAGGCAGTCCATAGGCTATCTAAATACACTTACAAAGAATATTCTAAATGCACTAGAGAGTTGGGCAGAGAGAAACCTGATGAAGTTCAACAAGGGCAAGTGTAGGGTACGGCACCTGGGG
>VYXH01008339.1:0-14562 GCA_013397275.1 Burhinus bistriatus | reverse complement strand
AAACTTGACCACAGGAAGTTCCATCTCAACATGAGAAGGAACTTCTTTACCTTGAGGGTGGCAGAGCACTGGAACAGGCTGCCCAGAGAGGTGGTGGAGTCTCCAACTCTGGAGACATTCAAAACTTGCCTGGGTGCCATTCTGTGCAACCTGCTCTAGGTGAACCTGCTGCAGCGGGGGGGTTGGACTAGATGATCTCTAGAGGTCCCTTCCAACCCCTGTGACACTGTGATTCTGTGATTCTCATTTTGCTATCCCTTTTCTAGAGGAATGACTGGTTTTCAGATGCGTCTTTTACTGTTTAACCTAGCCTGGGCTTTATAGACAAGTCTGTGTGACACCACTATTACCAGCCAGCAGGCTTTGGAAGAGGAGCTGCTGGTCAGGTAAAACTACTAGTGAAAAAATGCCTGCTCTGCATTTCCTCATAACAGTTAACATCAAATCTGTGGGCACACTCCCCTCCCCTGCTCCCTCAGCCCATTTGCCACAGAGCAATTTTGTCTTTCTGCTTTGTTTTCTGCTTTCTGTCTCAAACAGTTAGCTAATTTTCAGAGTTCTTTAAGCTCTTTAAGGAAAATTGCATGATAGATTCAAATGTTTTTATTTACAAAGTGTTTTCCCGAATGAGACAGGAGGACACTTTACTTACTGTAGTGAGCCCCGTTCCAGCCAGCTCTAAGTTCCCAAACTTGCTTGGATAGTTTCTTACATTTGGTGTTGCGTTCTTGAGGGAATTTTCTGAGTCAGTTTGTAGTCAATTCTATTGAGCTTCTGTTTGTGTTTGCTTTGTTTGTTTTCTCTTGACACGTTTTACTGTTGTAGTATTCATACTCAACAGAAAAGCATCGTTTATCTTTATAGACATGCTGAAGGAAACTTGTCCATTACAGTCATTATCTTTACAAGGTTTAGCTTAATGCATGGTCACTTACACTAGGATGTGAAGGAGACAATAAAGTATATAGGCAGAAAGCAGTGTGGGGGTTACTAGAAAATCTTGAAACTTAAAGGAATACTGCTGTTCAATACGCTGTCCTGTTTCATGTGCAAAGCTGATACTTTTGACAAGATTAAGTTCTCTAAAATTTTCAAGAAGCATTTACAATACGAAATGGAGAGCTTTACCTGTTTTTTTGTATATGTAAATCTTGCTCTTTTTCATACCAGGCTTATTTTTTATCCATATGTTTGTTTTAATATTTTCCTTATTTTAATATTGTATATTCTTTTATCAGATGATGAACTGCATTCTATAATCACCTGACTTATGTGGACTTTCACTGTCCTGACCTAGTAGCAGCCCTGTACATGACATGATGTAGCAACTAAGCACACTGTCCTAAGGACTCATAATTAGTGTAGGACATTAGTAATCGGGATGCCTCAGTTCTACTGATATGCTGTGTGAGCTAGGACAAGCATTTTAACTTCTATTCTTCAGTCTTGGAACTCAAAAGACACAAGTCTGCAGACCTATCAATTTCCATGTGGAAGAAAATAAAAATTTCTCAGTTTCTTGGTGGTACATCAATGACAATTTTGTCTCCTCTCCTAGAAAATTAGCAGAGACAAGGGAACAGAACTTTACAATATCAATGTTGTACATTCAAGACTGTCGAGTGTTTAAAGCAGAAGCCTAAAATCTTAGGTTTAGACCCTGGGCAAGATCCTTAATCTCTCTAATCCTCCCTGTGTGGAGTAGAGATAATGTAGTTTTCCTTCTCCGATCTTCTTGCTGTTGTTTGTTATTTATACCATAAGCTTTTTTCCGTCTGTTTTAGTACATGCATGCATAATTTCATAGCTCCCACACTAAATGCAGCTTTGACTTTCTAAACACTGTTTGAGGTCTTGAGGTGTTTTTTTTTCCTGCAGAGTCCACCGTAAAATCTGTCTTCCCTTGGTTATTAGCTTTTTTGGGACCATCCACTATTCTACTCAGACTGAGTCACTCTAGCATCTGATAACTTCTGGTGAAAATAGGTATTCTGCTACTCTAGCTGTTTAAAAGTCAGAGTAAGTGACTATTTACACCCAAAAATGACCCCTTTGCATTGCCAATGTCAAACCAATGGCTTTCGTTCTTTTAAGCTATTGGTAGTGCAAGTATTGTCTAATGGCTAAACGTTCAGTCTCAACGACTAAATGGCACCACAGAGATATAAAATATTATTTCATTGCTATTTATATTTTTGTTGTGATGATAAATACAGTGGTGAGATCATTAGAGATTTATGTCTGACAACAGTTTTTGGAAAGTCAGTTTGTGCTCTGGTAGAGTATAAAAGCCTTTTTCTCTGTTTTGTCTTCCATTGAGGCTAGCAAAAACAGCAAGCAGCACAAGACAAATTCAAGGGCATGGTGAATTATGACTTTTTCAGTGACACTCATTGTCACTGAGAGACAAAGAGTAGGATTTTTAGTTGTGAAACAGGAGGCTGTAAGATTGGGCTGAATAAAAAAATGCCAAGGGATTTACATATCATTCTACATCTTTGAACTGTACATTTCTAAGCTGTTTTTGAAACATATTTCTCTACTTCATAAACTTTTTAAAATGATACTTGGATTGTACTATGTCACATTCCTGTAAAGGTGCCGGTAACCGAGTTAGTCATTCATTACTATTTAAGGAATATTATTTGACTCCTTTCTGTTTCTTCATTTATCTTCAGATCTTCCTCCTTCCAAAATCCACTTGTGCCTGACTTTTTTCATTGCATGATTTTAGCCACAGGTGCTATAATTTCAGAAAACTCAGTGTATGGGAGGGTAATGTCAGCTGCTCAAGACCTGACCTTTAAAGACACAAATCATTTGAAGACCAGGGAAGGTGAAGAGGATTAATACATCTCAAATTTGGGCCTTGAGGAGATTGAGGGCCAGATTGCGTGCAGTCAAAAACCACAGAAATGTGCTCATGGATGGCTTAAGGCTGCTTTGCAAATGGCCAACTCTGACACTGTGAGAGCAATGAGAGAGCCCTATAATTGCCATGACATTCACATTCTGATCACTTTGCAGTGCGCAGTGAAAAAGGAGACTAGTATATCAATACTTACAAGCTTCCAGGGACAACCTTGCAAGCTTACACCAGGGAGAGTTGCATAGGCATACAGGTTATTAGTGCTGATACCACCTGCTGAAAGTAACTTGCACTGTGTTTTCGGAAACCATCCTTGGTATGTACTTGAGATATTCATAATCCCTACATGGTAACCTTATCTATAGCCATTCTGCCTCATTTGTTACTTTCAGGATATACCTATATATGTGTATGTATGTAAGCACTAGAAATAGCCATCTGCATTTTCTGTGCTGAAGTCAGTTTTGATTCTCATTTATTATCAAATTATTTAGTTGCACCAATAAAACCTCTGAGCCATTTCACCAAGTTCTTCAAAGAACAACTGCTACCTCATGGTGCTTCTGAACACATCATCAAGCTGGGGAGGACAGACCTGCAAACTTTCACCTGTAATAATGGCCTACAGTCTTGACCTTTCTCTGTGCGGAAAGGTTGTAGATCTAGTGTCAGTCCTTGGTCAAGTTAACACCAAAGATTGCGTATCCCTGCAAGAAATTTTTTCCTTAATCGGTGGGTGCCTTTTGTGAGAGAAAGGACTGGATCACAGTGAATTCACTCTCTTTTCCTTCCTGCCATTTCTTCTTTCACTCTGTGTCCATCTTTGCCTAATCTCCCCGTTTCCACCAGATGAAATCTAAAAGTAATTGAAGGAAGAGAAAGGATAAATAAATTTCCAGAAACTGCTAGTGTGAAGGAGGATTGATTTAGGACTGTGCAGCACCAAAGTAAAGAAAGGAGACTCTGACGGCAGATGAACCCAATGGAAGAATCTCTTTTAACTCCTATGTTGTGAAAAACCTTTCCCCTGACTTCTAGAAATGCTGAATCAGATGCCAGATGAAGCCGTGATAACCCCTGAACAAAGATGGCTCAGTTAGTATTTGTTGTTCTTGCATTCAATCTCATCCTGGTGCTAACTAGCTTAGAAAAAAATAATGTAAGTTTTCGAGAATCATTCTCAGAGGTCACTTCAGGCTTTAGGAGCCTCTCAGATATTGAACTCGAAGAACTTGCGTTGTTTCTGAAAAGGGGCAGGAAATGATTTAGAAAGTATCAGTCTTCCTCACAGAATTTGTGCCTGGAATTGGAACACGAAGACATGGCAGTTCTTCCAGCATTTCCATCATTGTCATTTTAGGAGCTTGGATGGCTCAGAGAAATTCAGAAACAGAAACTGTTCTTTTTATACCTACCTATATGAAATTTTTGCTCTTATTCTCAGGATGCCTGTTTGGTTTTTGAAACATTTTGTGAACATCTTTATGGGTTTCAAGCTCGGTGTGAAAGAGTCCATTTATTAGAAAAGTAGTAAACCTCTGTAAAATATTTTTTTTTGAAAGGTAAGGATGATACATGTTTACTTAAAGACTTGCTTGGTTTCTTTGTGAACTACCTTTTATCCTTTACCATTGAAGATCTTCTAACATGTTTGATAACTGGCATGCTGCCAGCTGTCTCACACAGACCACCCACCCTTCACAGTGACGTCAAGGAAGTCCCCGAGTTTGCATTATTCAATGGCAAGGAAGCCTTTGCTATCTTTGACCTTACAGATGGTGAGCAAAAGGATGGGAACCTTTGGATTGGACTGCATCCCTTGACTGTTTTGTTTTCTTAACAGAGCCCCTCTGTAACAAAAAAATCTTCTGTTTGGTATACTTGCAATGAGAGAAAACTGTTCCAATTGATGACAGGTGCTTTAGCTTCCAGCTGATTTCAAAGTGCATCATACTGCTAGAAGAAAAACCCAGCTGAAAAATGCATGGAACTGTAAAAAGCCTTTCACAAGTCCTGCTGTGCAATCACCGGGAGTGTGCTTTACCCAGCTGAGCTCAGTGCAGTGCTCAGTGCACAGGGCTGCATGCTTCATCTTTTACCTTTTTGCTCTGCTTCTCTTTCCTAGTGTCCCTGTAGTGCCCCAATCTATGTCCATGCAAACAGGTTCACAAGAGCATCTGTGAGATCTAATGGCAGGAGAAGCTACTAACATTCTGATTTCCTTCTTTGTACTTCACATCCTCTGCCATCTGCTCTTGGGCTCTTCCTGATGTTTTTATGTTGCAAAACTCTTTGAGACAGGATGTTTCCCTTTTATTTGTTAAGGACCTAGTGTAGAGTAATGATAAACAGGAACCTGAGGCTATGATGAATATTGAGTTGCTGTACTTTCCTGACATTGTGGAATGTGTCAGTTACTCAGGTGTGTGCGGCTAACACAGACAAGGGGGTGAAAGGCTCCTGATAGCCAGATATCAGCTAATACTTAAGAGTAGGAATGATACTAAAACTACTAAGTTTTTACGATTTAGTGTCCAGATGTCCCCCTGTTTTCAGATAAGAAAAGTCAAGACATGTAAATTCAGATTAGAGGACTCCTGAAACATGAAAGATTTTGAATATTCATGTAGAGGAAGAATGAAGGGTGGAAAGAGTTTATTTTCCATCTGTTAAGCCAAGGTGAGACTGTGGTTAAGTAAAGATTTGCCTTCAGTCAAACTGGTAAGCATTTAAATGTATGCTACAGCCTTTGTCTTCCTCCCCAACTCAAATACAGAAGATGTGGGAGGCCCGATGATCAGAGCTGGATCAGCCTGCCCTACAAAACTCTTCTGTGCAAACCAAAAGGCAGGTAAGGAGCTTCACCTAAGCACGTGCACCTATTAGCTGTTCCTATCTTTCATCTGATACCAGAGGCTTCCTCCTAGGAGTGGAGAAGGCATGATGGGGAAAGAAGGTGGGGAGAACTGTTTCATTAAACTCCAGATTCTGTCAGCTACCACATCTCAGCTGGGACACATGCCTGACTATAGGCACAGATGGAAAGAGTAAGTTCAGTCACTAGACCAAAAGCCGGAGGCTCAAGACCAAGCTTAACATGCAAGGTGCCCATTAGCTTAAATAGGGAAGGCTGATGGAAATGTATGAATAAAGCAAGCATGCCTTATTCCCCTGTAATGGTTGGAAAGATTCTAGGGAAAGATAGATCTTTGCTTTATATCATGTTTCAGCTAGTGAACATTCCCTTTCTGTTTAGAGAGCTGCTTGGTCACTACATGCTCTTGTTCAACGGCACCAAGAGCTGCAGACTAGATCTGCAGAGCATTGAACAGATAGTGATTAGTGCAAAAGGCTGTAGCATAAGAAGAGGAAAATAGCAAATTTTAACTTAAAATAAGTTGAAATATTTAGCTAGAGTTGTAGGAACATGTGGGGAGAGAAGAGGTGGGGACCTGAGACAAAGCTCTCAGGACAGAGCTCATGAGGTGATTTGTTAGAAGGAATATAGTAAAGCACAAGGACTCCACTGACTGATGTGCCCTGACGTCTCTCAGACTTGGCCCCTTTTTATGAAAATTGAATTGTAAAAGTTTAAATTATAGAGTTCACCTTTAGGAGTATAACACCTTTAGAAGTATAACACCTTTTGAAGTTATTTGCCTCAGATGACACAGGAATTTTGTGAGACACAAGGGAGCAGAATGGAAGAACCATGATTTACTTTTTATGTTCCACCCATTAACACATACTTTATCTGCCTGGGCCAAACAGGAAGAATTATGGAAACCTGTTGCATCAATTAGGCTTACATTAGGGAAAAATTGCTTCTAAGGCTGTAAGTGGACATAATCCACTTCAAAATTTCTTTTACAGCTTTTGTGTAATAAACATTTGTAGGTACAAGTAATACAACTTAAAAGGGGAAGCCAAATCTACGTATGTACCTTGGACAGATCTAAGTTTCAATGCGCATGGTTGCATGAGGAAACATGATTTACATATATAGATTTTGTTTATAAATAAGTGTGTACAAATTTTGAACATCCTGTTGAAAATCTGAACTTCCAGTTTAAATGTTACTGCCTGAAGGAACACTGGAAAGACCAAAAGCTACACCTGTATAAATACACAGTGAAATTTAAGTCTGGCAATCCTAAAATTAGCTTTACCAATTTCAGTTTCCAACAGGAACTGCATACAGAAAAGAAGTGTGGGGAGAATAGGTTCAGTGGTATAACAAAACCCTGTAGGCCTCGATTCATTCCCCTTAAGTGCTTATTTGATTTGCCTACTAAAACACCTTTTTCCTCAGTCCTCAGTGTGTTTTATAATGAATGGACAGAAAGGCACGATGACTCAGTTATCCACCTTTAAACAAGAATCATCCTTGAAATTCATTGGCTGTCCATTAAATATAGACAGAATCTAGAGCAAATGAGCTGGTAATTTAGGCACCTTAAGGATAACCCAAAAGTTGGAGGAATGAACCCAAACCTAAATGGATGTCATAACAAACCTGGAGAAGAAATTTACCTTTCTTTTTTCCAGATTCAAAAACAAATAGAAAGCACTAAATACGTTGACTGCCATCTTCTAAATATTTTCCAGCTTCTTTCTCTAAGCCGTAACCCATAGTTTAGTTCTGCAGGAATCAATACGCAGTTTTAAATTACAGTCTGTGGTGACACAAGTGGGCATGATGTCATGTTCTGCTTTTCTGCGTTGATTTCTGGTCAAATATCTGCTAATCAGAAAAAGTCTGAAAAAGAACCAAGGGGGAGAAAAATTCTGAAAAATGCCATAAGCATAATTCTACAGTCTTCATAAAATGTATTTCGAGTTCTGGTGAAACTTGGCTCTTTCTATTAATTTTAAATTATTTTTTCCTAAACAAAATAATCCCATCTTTCAAGGAATCTCTATTTTGGAATTATTCTATTTTATGAACAAAAAATGTGGAAGGAGATCCAACACTGACATTTTGGAATTGATTTATTTCCACTGGATTGAGTTAAAAATCAAATACAACATATTTCATATGTTTCTTCCAAAGAATTAGCAATTCCTTCCAAACTAAGGACTGAGGCAATTATTGTGCCTCCCCTAGAAAATGGAAATAAATATTTCTGAACCCCGGCTGAACAGCACTTTCTGTCACTTGAAACAACAGATCAACTTGTGCATTAAGTTACTGTCAGGCAACCATTTCTGTTCTTAAAGCTTAGCAAGATGTATTTCAAGTCTTGCCTTGTATCCGTTGTCTGACCTTTGTGGCTGCAGTCGCAGTGCTCCCACTTTTTTGATAAGCAATAACAAGCTTTTTTCCCTGTACTTATCTTCCAACCATGCAGCATGGAGCAGATGAGCTGAAAGTAGTTTAGCAGTTGCTCTTGATATATCCACAGGAACCATTTTGGTCTAAAGATTGCTAATTTCTAATGTGCTTTCATCAGTATGTGAAAGTGCATTTGCTGTGAAAGTGAAGCTGCAGTGTGGGAGCTGGAAGATCTAACTAGAAAGAATTCCTCAGGCCCTATCCTAGGCCCTTTAGGCTTCTTCCTCTTAGTCTTTCTTGTTTCTGTTGGGGGGAATACAGAGAGCAGTGACCCAGGGTGTGCAAGGAGTCAGCACCTCCAGTCTTTGTATCAATTGCTCCTTCAGAGCAGAACCTGTTTCCCAGACAAAGTAATTCCATGATCAATGAATAGGCATCAAGGCTGCGTTTCGGCTTCAGCAGAAGAGTAAAAGGATCTCAAGAAAGTGGAACTCAAATTTCCATTTTAAGAGCCGTATCAGTGGTTGCCATAGCAAAGAAAGGAAATGCATAATGTAGCAGGATGGCCCTTTTACAGCTACCGTTTTCACATAGAACTGCCCTCAGCTGCTACAAAATGGGGAGCAAATTACATTCCTTTTTGTTTTGGAATTCAATCAGTCAAAGATAGCCTCTTGCTTCAAAAGAGTTACTGATTCGTTTCTCCTCAAGTTGTCTCTTGCATTTGTGCCAGCTAAGGCTAAATTGCTACTGTTCTGATTTAGTTGAAATTACATTTAGACTGCCAGAGGCTGTAGCAAACCAAATGGATCAGGCTTGTATTTCACTTATCCCCAGGCAACCTTAGTGGGTTCAGCGGGTTCACAGGGAGGTGATTAAGAACCAAATTCAATCTTTGTCTTTTTTACTACGTTATGTGCAATCTGTCACACATGCTTCTCTTTTTTCACACAGTTACTCTTTGTATCACACTTCTGCCTTGCACTCATTTCAGTATAACCACAAATACCAGCTGAGAAGGAGAATTCTCTAAGGAGTTTGTTGCTCATTCTCTCCTGATGTGATCTATACAATGCTCAGGTTGAATGTTTGTTTAGTTTTGCCCTGCTTGTCTCTGAGAAGCATAAACAAGTTGCTATCAACATACTCGTGAAAACTGGTTAAGAGAAAAGCCTGTAAAGCAGGTATCCTAGGTTGCATTTAAGAATTCTTCAAAATGTATGCTCCTTCTTTTCCAGCCATTGGCTTGTTGCTTTAACATGGCAAGTTTACCAGCTTTGTTTTCAAAAGACAAAAATTTGGGCTGTACAATTTGGAGAGATATTTTCTTAACCTTAAACAGGAGGAGAACAGAAGTCAGAGAAGTCAGAACCTCAGATGACAAAAACTGATGAATTTGATAACAGTGATTTATAACAGTCAAGGATCTGGCACAGTACCAGAGCAAACAGCGTAGCACGATTTGATGCAAAGGATTGTTAGGTAACATACCAAGCAAGGAAACTTCAGTTATTCATCTCCAAGGAGCTGGCATGCAGAGTTTTGTCTAAATCAAACAATCCCTATCGCTGGACTCAAGCTTGGAGGCAAGGCCGGCAGCCTTGTTTGTTGAAATGTACCCTTAATTTTCAAAATGTCCTCCCCTAATATGATGAATTTGATTCTTCACTGGAAAATCTTCTGCCAGAAAGATTGCTTGAGATGCCATGGGAGTTCATCTGAAACACATCCAAGATAGAGCTTGGAGTCTGTATACACATACAGTATATTTAGCTGTGCTAACGAGGGTGAATTAGAGGAGAAAATTAGCAGGCACCTTCCATCCTGAAAGTGGCTATGCCAAAACATTCATGTGCCATTTTCTGTGTGTGAAGACAGGAGTTTCAGATCACTTAGGGAAACATGCTGCTCGTAGAAATGATACATAGCAAAAGCATACGTGAAAGAGTTTTAAGGCAAAGTACTCTTCTAACAGCAATTTGAGGTGGTCAGAATTCCCATTTATAATCTAACAGAGACAGGCAGGCAGAAAGAGTTTCTGTAAGATCTAAATCCAAATCTTCTCATCTTCCAGGGACGACATGGTATTTCTACCAATAAATTACTGGGAAACGTGGGAATAAATTGCCCTTTAGCCTTCACAAATTAATCTTGAGAAAACAAACATAAATAGCATTAGGATGTTTCTATCTGTTTATTTTCTATCTTTCTATAACTGTGTCCCAAAGAAAAATAATCTTTTATATGCCATAATATCAAGCGCTACATATATAGACTTTTGGACCTGCCAATGCTCAAAATGGACAGAGAATATCCTGCAAGTGGCCAGTTTATTTAGATATTTTAAATGTTTGGCTTAAAATATGCTTGAATAAAGGAATACTGCTGTGAAAATACTGAGTGGCATTTAATGAATAAAAAGTGAAAGGCTGCAAATTACCTGCTTTCAAAGTTGCACCTGCAGATCCCCTCTCTAGGCAAGACACACATCTCTTCTGCTCTATCATATTCTCTATTTTGAACTGCTGTTTCTTGAATTCCATCACCTGATCCTAATATAAATGAGGATTCACATTGTTGGTAACTCAGGATGTGGATATCAGTGGAGGATCTTCTTCATTGCAACAGCATGAAGTTCCTTGCAAACTTTCCCAAAATGTGTATTCTGTTAGAGTAGTAATCACTCCAGAAGCATGTGCTTGGTTGCTCCCTACAGAAACTCTCCTCACCTCCTGTTTTAGGAGATGTATCTTAGAAGTAGTTATACTTTCAATGATAAACAGTGACCAAAAGTTGACCTCCTTCTTGACAGGTGGTGTTGATTTTTTAAATTTCTGTTCATTTAGGGAGTATTTAGCTAGGTATTGTGCTAAATTGATATGAAGATTTAGATGGCTAAAGCAGGACTTTAGGTGACAGGATTTAGATGCCTAAATGGCGAACCACAAAATCCCACTTTACTACAGCTTGTGGAGGAGTATGAAGTCTGTAGGCATTTCATATTTTTAGAAGGAATTTCAAGAAACGTCTATGTCCTCCTAGGTATGGCAGTTTTGAATAGCTCCTGCTTAACTTATGACCACAATCTGCTGGGATCTACCAGCTAGGCATTCTTCAACCTCCTTCAGTCCTCCATGCAGAGGGCATTCTGGGGGTGAGCCTATCGAGACTGGTCCCATTCAAAATCCAGTAGCAGAAGCTACTTTTTTTCAAAACAGGTGAAGGTGATGTTTCCCCAGCCCATTTATACCTAAGCTCAGTGGCTTGGTATGTGAGAGACCTATTGATAATCGTTCGTCTGATGGCCTAGGCTCAAACCCTCTTCTTCTTACTTTACAGGAAAAAATCCTATGACTAAGCTGTAGACTACCAGCCGCAGATTACTAGCCATAGACTACCCAGGGTGAAGCAGGGTAGTCTGAAGTGGTTACTAGCAGAGGTGAAAAGCTGGCTGTCAGACTGCTATGCTACATTACACTGTGCACATATTTCATGACAACAACAGATTTCCCTTTACAGTCCCCTTTCTAGGCCCAACCCAAACTTTTCCCCAGCATATCTTTAGATAATCTCTTCTTTAGATTCCTAAGTATCTTTTCTTTAGATTCTTGAGTATCTTTTTCTCAGCATAGATTCTTCCACAGGAAGAATCCGCTACACAACCAACTCCCAGATGGAGGTAGCTACATTCAGAGAAATGCTAAATGTTTTCTGAAATACTAATGCTGCATGTGGCCTTTCTACTGCAACTTATTTTGCTCAATGTCCTATGGTAAATTTCCATGTAGAACTTTGGGTCTGATTTGGTACTGATTCATTTACATTTTCCTCACAGTCTCCCTCCAAGGCTTAGTGAGGCTCTCCAGGGAAGAGTCAATGATATTCTGCAGCATTGTTTTCAATGCAGTTGTATAGAACAGCTCAATTGTCCTTGATGCTCTGAGCACAACATAATAATTTATTATAAATATAATTCAGGCAATAAATCTCAAAAACTGTAAAAATACCAAAATGATATTGACTATAAATTATTTTAGAGTCATCTCCCAGAAGAAACTTTTGATTAATGCCTCTTTCCAATAATTATTGCCTATTTGATCTGATCTTGTTTTAACTAAAAAGTCGGTTTTCCAAAGCAATGGACATGTTATCCAGAAATATATAATGAGAACTGATGGATATACACAGATTTAAAGTTAAATTTTATAATAAAAATACAAATGTTAATAATGTCAATGAATATCAAGCTTCTTATAAGCTTTGATAAAGAGGAGCAAAATATTATCTAGTTCTTATCTTGCATTCTGTAAGAATTGTTGTATTATCAGGTGGAATTTTTTTGATCCCAGAAGCCTATAGTCCAAAGAAAAATGACCAGAAGTGTCCTTCATCGAGAATGATAGTCAGTATAGTAAAAATATACAGAAGATAGAGAAGACTTACCAATTAACACATAGATGAACTTCAGCAGATTGGAGAACTAAATATTTTACAACAACAGTACACTAGGGGGACTAGTTTTACTCTCTCTTCAATACTGGACATATGTCACAGTCACAGAAGAGAGTGCAGCTTCAAGGAATTAGTACTTTTGGCACTGCTAATATCAGATCCTGCACATAGCAGGCCAAACATCATTACTGTATCTCCTCTAAAATCAGGAAAGTAACAAATACATAAAAGTTATCTGTCCTACAAAATCTTTTTCCCGTCAGTTCAGACATACATTTGTCTGGCAGAGGACTGCAGTTGTTAAATATGAATGTGGCAAGAAAGAATTAATAAATGCTCATAATATGGAAACTGATAACTCCAGATATCAGTTATAACAATCTGCAACATTTTCACTACATAAAATGTACTTGCTTCAGAACAAGTGCTATCCAGCTGCTGGCTTATTCTATGTGATATAACTAGGAAAGTTGAGTTTCATGCCACATAGCATGTTTAAATTCTGGTTTAAATAGGAAACTCCATTAGTTTGTTAAATAAACATCACTTATTTCTTTGAATAGGTTAATAGAATTCAGTACCAAAGTGAATGGAATATTTCCTTACTTAGATATTTTGTGTTTAGCAGAGAATTGGTACGAGTAAAGCGAGGAAATCCTGACTTCTCTGGTACTGCCTTTTGTCTCTTTCACGAAATCACAGAATGTTTCACCTTCCTTTCACCCATCCTTTTGTTTAGTCTTTGGTGTGCTGGCACTTCAAAAGGCCAACGTATCCTTAGGACACTCTCAAGGGGCTGTACTGTACGGGTCAGACTTTCAAGAATTCAGCACCTGAATGCTCCTGTTTAACTATAAACATAAGAAATATAAAACTAGACCTTGATTTTTCCACTGAGCTGTCATTCTCAATAGGATCTGTATTGTGGTGGAAATCTTTTCTTATGTATGTTCGGTTCTGAAATCTTCTTCAATTTCAGATACCCCTTTTTGTCACTAGTGCTAGAGAAAGAAAAGTTTTATAAAAAGGTGATGATTGCCTAGTATTCAACTTTTACCAGATTGTGTTCTTTATAGGGTGGCTCTCCGGAGTGTCTCACCTGCACAGTTTATGTAAATCTTCCATGATGCTGTCTCAAACAACTTCTTTCAGAATCCAAGTCTATTTGAGTTAAGAATTTCTTACTACAGCCTAACCTAAACTTTTCCTTCCTTAGTTCCAGGCCATTGTTCCTTTGTGGTTGTAAATATTTCCCTTCCTTCATTTAAGATAAACTTTTAAGGAAAACATCAAGCAAACAAAAAAAAAAAAAAAAGAAATTAATAAGAAGTCTTTATAATCAGTGAAATGCCACAGTGCAGTTCAACTGTGGGCAGCTTTTAGTATTTGTGCAAGAGAGCAGTCCATCTGGAAATTCATAACTGGAGAGTAATCTTACATGTCATTATAAAGGCTCCTAGCCTGAGCAACTGAAATACTCCCAGGGGCAAAACTCTTATAATCAGAGGTTTCCAAATGAAAGTTTGCACTGCACATACTGGTACTATATGGAGAGACGATTCTCCCACATATGTGGCCTCAGCTCTGACACATATATGATCACCAAATTAATATGAATCCAATACAGTTCAACTTTTGTAGAACATTTCATTTGGTACTTTCTGGCATTTTGATTAAGGAAGGAGAAAAATTAAAATAACAATATTGTACATATGAAATAAAATAATAGCAAACAGATTTATTCTTAAAATATAAATGCAAATAGAGAATCATCAATGATCTGGTGTTTTCTTTAGTGAGACCCTGAAAGATGTCTTCCTGGTTCTGGGATAATTATCGCATTTTATCAATGGTCTGGAAGAAAATGTCAAATCTCTGCTGACCAGTTTTGCAGATGACACAAAGACTATGTAAGTAATGTAATTAGTGAAGAGGGCTGTTTAGGGTAATTACAGAATCACAGAAT
>VYXH01008338.1:238610-250877 GCA_013397275.1 Burhinus bistriatus | reverse complement strand
CTGTGATTGATTGGATGGGATTATGTTGAATATGTAGTTTCTAGTGGTTTAGCTGAGCCTCCTTGGCAAACTTAGGTGGTATTTCTCTCTGCTATCCTAAGCTGAGGAGGAGAGAAGTTGAGGAGGAGAGAAGTTGGAATGAAGCTGTGACCACTGCTCGTAGGAAGCCAGTATGTTGATGTTGCAAGCAGGCAGTTTGACCAAAAGGTCTGGGTTCATAATGAGCGCAGGTTTGTTTAGATTCCCTATTATCCTCCTTACATTTGGTGCACCCGGTCATGTGTGTGGGGTGGGGAGAGAAGTTTTGGGAGAATTTTTTTTTGTGTTTTTTTTTCTTTTTTTTTTTTCCCCTAAGCCTAAGTGTTGCTTGCATAATTAATATTTGTTTATGCTACTATTGAGTTGCTTGATTTGTGGCCCAATCATAAATGGTCTGGAAGCTGCTTATGAGATGGACATTTTGTTCAGAGATTTTTTGTTGACTGGTATGCATCCTGCCAATTTCTGTTTTTCATGACAGTCAACTATCCATTCACAGATGGTCTGAAAAATGATACATTTGGCTCTTTGCAATTATCGCCTCCTTTCCATTTAACCTTTACTCCTATTGTAATGAAAAAATCCAAATAATTTTGCAAACTACTTCCTTTAGCTTATGTAAAAAGCCCGGACCAACTAAAAAAAAATTCCAAAAGCATTTTTTGCAGTTTTCTGTTTCTAGCTGTACATTGTCATAGACTATTTTAACCTTTCCTTTGTGGCATGGCACACTGAGCATTTTAAAGGTGTGAAAGCTTACTTTGAATAGTTCTTGAAAAGACTGTGAGCATTGTGCAGAAAAGATCTACAGTACTCTTTGTATTGCTGATAGAGCAGGTTGAGAGTAGAGACAATGTGTAATTAATGAAATCAAGAGTTAGAGATAACTTGAAATGCAGAAATACATCAGCAGGTAAAAATTGCAGGAGACATAGCAGGAACACAGGCAAATGCACTTGGCTCACGTACAAATTCAAAGAAATATCAACTGCAGTGTCGCCATTCTTGTCATTATTAATGGAAGATAATTCAAACATTACTGCAGTAAAAAAAAAAGTGTCTAAGATGTACTAAAACAGTCACAAATATAATTGTTAAGGTAGGCTGTTCAAAAAGGCTTTTCTTCTTTGAAAATTGTTCCCTATGGTTCCTTTATATAAATAAGTCATAGGAAAAAATTCTGCTGTCACATTGCACATTTGTCATGATATTCTGCAATCTAGAAACACAATTGGCAACAACAGCCTTTGAAACTGAGGATCTATTCTTTTCTAGCGATATAACTGTAAATAAAGGCACAGGATTTGGATGGTTTCACCTAAGACTTCACTAGAAAAATTGAACTAAGAGGTTACACGTACATGCACACACATACACTTCTTGTGTGCAAACAAATTCGATTTTGAAGCTGTATGCAGGTACACCAAAATTTAGCATTAGGTTTTGGTGATGACAGTAGGTCCTTGTTGGCTGTCTTTGCTGTTGCTGAAGGAAGAAAAAATAGGATGTTGTCCAGTGGTCATGGAGTCACTGCTATTTACAGTTGTGGAAAATGCATACTACAAAGTGCAGTAGTCTAAAGGTCCAGATACTCATACCCTGTGTTGTTACAACATACATAAATGCTAATGCATGCACATGTTGGTTTTTTTCTCTCTTCAGTAGAGAAATGAACAATGCTATTTTCTCTGAAGCTATGTATTTCTCACAATATGCCAAAAATAAAAATGCAACTTGTATTGCCACTGAATTTTAGTAAAAAAAAAAATGCAGACTCTTTGGTGTTTTTTACTTCTAAGATGAGGTATAGATTTTTAATAACAAGTTGTGTAACTTGTAACTGTAAGTATGTTTTCAGTGTTTAGCAATTTTTAAAGATTTTCTTCAAGTGTGAGACTCTGTACGATCTCCTGAGAGAATATCTCCATTAAAAACACAGAAATCTCAAGAGTGTGTGCAAGTTATATCTATAGCAGTAACCCTGTTTTTCAGGATTTTTGAAGGACAAATTTTCAAATTTGAACAGTTCTTTGAGTTTAAAGGAATATTTTCATTCTTTGTGGTACTCATGTTTTAACCATATAATCTCCTATATTATAAATCTCAGAGCAACCTTAATGTTATGATTAGGAGTTAGAATAGCATCTTGATCTTAATCATATTCTTTAGGCATATTCTTTGCTTTTTTTTCCCATCCATTAAAGTAAAATTATTTCTCTGGACTGATACATTTTTAGGCTTCTGGATTTAGTTCAAGTTTACAGCATAATTATGATATAACTCCTTTATCTCAATGTTGTGTTGATTTCTCTGTTGATTTTTCTATTTTTCTTTAGATTTCTCTGAGTAGAAAGAGCGTTCTAAAGCAAGAGTAATTTAAAAATAGTTTACCAACCTTTCCCTTAAATATTTTGTAGAAATTAAACACAGTCACTATAGCTCTATCTGTGTTACACTACTGTACATCAGCCAGTGCATGTGAATCCATGGGATTTACCTTACTAAGACTATAATCCCTTGACTTGATTTGATAGTTAGATTGTATTTGTGGCAGAGGCTTAGGCAGAAGAATCAAATACATACTTGGAATTATTTCTGACGTGGGTGGTTACAACAGGGATTTTCAGTGGCATATTTCTTAGAACAAAATGATTTCATATGTCCCAAGGACCAGGGAAAGTGAAATTAAAAGCCTGGAATGCATTGGTCACTTGATTTTGTCTACTTTTTAATAGTCACTTCTTCTGATGCTGTATGAGTTTATAACCCTTTGTGAAACAAACTCAAATGCTGGCATAGTGAACGATTAAGTATGCATCTCAAACTGAGGTAGCCCAAAGATCATGACTAGACTTGATAGCTCCTACTTTCAAGCCTCAGACTGCTCATATGACCTGCTCCATTATAAATCTGAATGTGCACATTTGATAATTACTAAAAACACCCCTATGAATTGTATTATTGGTCAAATATGCTGTTCTGTATGCAGTCAGTGGGAGTTCATCATCTTTATGCCTCTTTTCATCTCATTTAATACGGTCATCTTTTCCAGCCCTGCCATTCGTCAGCTGGCTAGTGTATGGCAACCTGATACCATAATTAAAGACATGAAAAGGAG
This sequence comes from Burhinus bistriatus, assembly GCA_013397275.1. Taxonomy (NCBI): domain Eukaryota; kingdom Metazoa; phylum Chordata; class Aves; order Charadriiformes; family Burhinidae; genus Burhinus; species Burhinus bistriatus. The sequence goes on along the minus strand of VYXH01008338.1, from coordinate 247,720 downwards.
AGCAGAATCATTGGCAGTTTAGATTTCTTATCAATATTAGGCTACTTGCTCTGTGACACATTTCTGTGAAAATCTGTGAAACCCAATTACTTGCTTGAGAATGTATGACCAATAAAGATGGGTATCTTTAAAGAGTCATCCAAACTTTTTTAGGTATGTCAAGGAAAACTTTTTATAATCAGGTTTTTTGTGCTGCATATGTATTGGGAAGGCTTTTGTTTTGTGCTGCATATATTGGGAGAGGCTTTTTTCAGTTTTAATCTGTGGATGAAAACTGCTCTGCTCCAAGCCTGGGATCTGTATTCTTTATCCAGGTCAGAAAGTAACATTGATGTTTGCCAAGCCTAAGCTTTCAGGATTTGAGCCAGGCTGAATCATGAAACTGGCCTAAACTCATGGGTGTATTTATCAGAAGAAAGAAAAAAACCCACAAGACAGAACTACATTTGACACTTTTTTTTGATTATTTTTCATCTGTCTTGTGAATGGTGAATGTTCCTTTTCCACCTCCTTGGGACTCTGTGGGCTTTGCTGTGACCTCCTCAAAGGCTGGAGTGCAGTTTTTTGCTATGTTAGGTGCAGCTTCAGTGCATGATTCCAGAGTATTTCAGTGAAACTGGCACATAAATTTTTTTTCTGAAATGAAGTTTTTTGCTAATAAAGATACCAGAAACTTGTTGAAGTCACTCTTCATAACTTCAAACAACTTACCCCTAAATCTTGTGAACAGAAATTATTTTTTTTATAGGTAAACCCTTAAAAATAGATGTAATATCAAAACTTTTGAGAAATTAATTACTGTGGTCAGGAACGGTGTGCTGCTGTATTAATGCAGAAAAACTAAATGCAGGGAATACAGTTACTGTAACTAGACTGAGAGTTTTTGAAATCTTAAGTGATATAGAAAAGCAAATGAGCATCATTTAATTTCTTTAATGTTACGGTGCAGAATTTAACATAATACAAGTGTTCCTCTTGGGTGAGGTGGTTTTTAAAGAGGAAATAATGTAAATTGCTGATAGAGTCAGGTTTGTTCAGTAAAACAAGAAAAACAGGGCAGGATTTTGCTGTAAGGACTTCTTAGTAGCTTTGGAGGAGAGCGTCTGTTTTCTATCCCGCACTGACACGTGGTGAGATCTTTTGATCTGGTCCTGGGTGCAGCAGTTCCAAAGGTGGAAACACTGACACATCCTACCTGCAGGCATTGATCGCCTGTGGTTTTTGCTTTGTGAATAGGATAGATAAGGACGTCTACCACTGAAAAGTGCTTTAGACTTTCACATAAGAAGAGCTATCTATGTACAAGGTATTGTCGTAATTTTATCTGGTTTTGTCTGCAGATGTTGAGATTTATGTCTATTCAGCACCTTTTTTAAAAATCTTTGGTGATAGTGGAAGCTATAAAAATACTAGTTTTGATTATAGTGCACATAAGAAAAACATCTGAAGGTGAAACTGGATTTTGTGTAACATAATCTGAAGACAAATACATGAACAGAGTGATTAAATTATATTGAAAGAAGTAATTCACTGAAACTAGCAATGCTGGCAGGTTAACATTGTGTTTGACAGCCTGTGGTAGAAGTTCTGCATCACCATTATGTGAAGAAACTATTTGTGGAAGCAGCATATATTTATCTCAACAGATACTGCGGAAAAACATTACTTGAAAGTAGCACTCACTGAAGGAGCTGCCCACTAAGATGATTAATGATTAGAAATACTGCTGGTATTTCTAATGTAGAAAGATTGCTTCCTTCAGGAGAGAAAGAACCATGAATTGTTTCATGTTATTTCACCATGGGGTCTGGATGTAGGCAGTTCCATCCAGAATCCTAATTAAAATGTTGCAAAGGTTGGCATCCTGCTACATGGGATTCTACTTTTCTCTCCTGTCCTGGAACAACAGTGAAGTGGAACTTAGAAGAAATCAGCCTGCTTTCCCACTAGTTTAAGTGTAATGTGTGTAGATAGCCCCCAGACTGCTCAATGCCAAGGATAGCACAATATAGGAAAGACCACTTCAAAATTGCACCTTTTACATAGCATTCTGCAAGCATTTGCTTCTGGATACCAAGCTAGATGAAATTTCATCTGATCAGGTATGGGTCTTTTGTTAATCTTACAACCCACCTAAATTTATAGCCTACATGGCTAAGAGTGCCTCAGAATCCAAGTCACGGACAGCGATGATACTATGCTAGGGACTGTATAATCAGTGTTAAAAACTGATCCTACCTCCAAAATAAGTAGGAAAAGTATATGGGGAATAATAGAACAGATGCAGCAATCCTAAAAGGTTAACTGGAAGCAGTTTGATAGGATGCTTTCTGAGATATGCCTTAGAGGAGTGATGCAACCCTTGTTCCTTGCAGATCAACATCTGACCTGAAGCCTTGGCTCCCAATTCTAGTCTGTGGGTCAGCACCCTTTCTTTTAGCTGCCTGCCAGAGTTAAAACAACAACAAAATTTCATATTGCTTACTTTGCATAGTCACTTGGTGCAAGTCCAGTTTCACACTTACATATGGACAGGCGGAGCAGGTGATGTGTGGCCCAGCAAGGTTCTGTTTGTGTCCTGTTTTTTTCTGTGGTAGGCAAGATAGCTTGGAGTTCCTGTTAGGCTAGCACCTCTGTCACCTATTGCAGAAGTAGACAGGATTGGAGGATTTGGGTTACCTTTTGCAGTGTAGACAGCAGCAGACACATGGGTTAGCTGTAAATGGTGACATGAATGTGCAGAAGAAGATAAGGTTGCATACTGGCCTCTTTGAACTATGCATAAACAAGTAGGCTATGCATATGGAATAGTTGCAGTTGTCATGGTGGCTTAGGGTTTTGTTTGGAGTTATATTAGTGGAGGATTAGGTGGGAGGAAGTAAGAAGCAGCAGTACAGCTGATGTATTGGAAGGAATTTGCACTGTGAAAGTGCAGGAAACACTGATGGTACCATCAACGTTCACTCATGCCTGCTTAGATAGCTTCGTCAGATCTTAGTCTGGTTATCTCCCCTTTGCAGTTTCTGTCCCAAAGTCCTTGTGGCTTTGAAAGTTATGAGGAGCAAAAACAATGCTAGCTAAGGACTTGTTGCATGTTTCTGCTTCTATATTAATACAGCTGTGGCAGTAAGTTTTTACTGTTTTTTTCTTACTGTTTTGTTTTGACCTTTTCTATCAAAGTTAGAAAACCAGAAAATAACAATGCTTACTGATCTTACTTGTTTGAAGCTGATTTTTTTTTACTTTTTTTCTGAGTTTTGTAATATCCTGAAATTAATACCACTCCTCTGTGCAATTTACATGTTCTTAAGAATCTTTTTTCTTGTATGTTTTCACCTTTTGGTTAATGAAAAGATCTATTCAGTGACTGTAAGAACTACTGAGACTTCTTTTGCTTTCACTGTCAAGATTCACTAACTTTTTGTTAGGTTAATAATATGACATAATTTTCTTAATATCAGGAATGATACAATCCAGCACTCTGAATGGTGAGTTTTTTTAGTCTTTGCTATACTGACTGGGAGGGAGCTGTCACATTAGTTTTGAATAGATTTGCTTGCATCTAAGTATAACCTTACACTTATGTAATCATCTGATATATAGGTGAATAGATCAAAAAATAGTGGCTATTTTCTACAATTTTAATAAAAAATTAAGTATATAAATCCACTTAAGCCTATCTAGTGAATAGTAGCAGTTATTAAATGACTTCCAATTTTGAGACTAATCTAATTAAGCTGTGCCTGATGGGCATTTTAATGACGTGGATGTTAACCATCTCTACCACATGCTATCAGTCCTGTCTCCTGCTTCAGTTACAAGTCAGTTTGGGATGGAAATGCTAAGTGCCAGCAGTGTGCTTCACACTATTCAACAGGATCTCACTTTGCAATGTCTTCTGATGGTAGACCTAGAGAAGGTCTTATGCTTCGCTTCTTCAGATCTCTCCGCACTGGTCAGTGATGACTTGCACAGCTCTGTCTTCATGAGGAGCAGTTCTTCATCTTCATCTCCATTGTATTGCAAGTCCCTGGCATTGCCCAGAACATTGTCACCTCGTTTTAATGTGGGAGTATATCAAACCCTTTGTCTTGAACTGCTCTATGTTCCTTCCACGTCTATGCAGAAGCATTTGCTTGGAAATAGCATGGTAAATTGTAGAAGAGCAACTGCTGGCAGAGGCTTCTTTTTCTGAACACTGCAAATCCCAGTAGCTTTGTCCTGCTCCAGCTTCACTTGCCTCAGGGAGGTCCAAGGACTCCACATAGTTTTCTCCAGCATACCTGGCTGTGGCTTAAGGCCACTCTGCTGAGCTGTTGCCAAAGCTACTGCATATGGAGCCTACCTGAGGTCTGCTGTTACTCAAAACAAGTCCTGAGGGAAAACCTTGAGGTAAAGCCAGACATCCAAATGGAAGGGCGCTAGGCCATTATATAGAGAAGAGTGGGTATTCTGCTCCATTCCATTTCCACAAGAAAATGTCATAAACATGATCTTCTTCAAAATCTGTCTGTAGATTTGTGTCTTGGACAGTGAGTGTTGCTTGAGGACTTGTGGATTCTTTTTTGTTTCTGTAAAGAACAATAAACTATAGATGTTGCGTGAAGAAAGAAGGAAACATATTCTGGCTTTCCAAGTTGTTTGGTATTTTAACAAAAGGTCAGAATGGAGTTAATAGATTTCTAGTTTTATTTTGAAAAAAATGTATTTTGCTGATTTATTTATTTGAAGTCTTGTACCTGAAGATGTACAATGAATTATCCACTTGTAGTGAAATTCGCTTGTGCATCTGTGTTCAGCTAAGTTCTTTTCTTACAAACCTGGAGCTCTCCATTTATAGGTTCGAGACATCAACATTAAGTACTGAAAATGTGGATCTGAGTGAACATGTTGCTTATTCTGTGCAACAAGCTAATTACTGCTTAAAAATTGATGAAATTCTGAGGACGGTAGAAGTTTGCTGAAGTGATCTCTGGAGGTTTTCCTTTTTCCTTTCTTGCTCTTTTTATTCTTTTTGCAGCTAAACTGAAAACTGTCTCTGTAGGCTTCTTTCTGTTTTCCTTCCAGCTTACTGAAACTTCTTTTCCTTAATGTTACTTTGATAAAGACTCCACTGCTTTAATATATAATTTTCATTGTGACTTTCATTGCTGCAATTAAGTGGCTAATTGAACAGTTTATAACGTGTATGCCTAATTGCTTCTGCAAGAGGTTAACTGTGAAAGGCATAGAAAATTAACACACAAAATGTTGCCTAGGTTACCTTTTACTGAGTAAAACCTCAGAGATTTTGTTTACTTTGCTGTTTATGGGCAATGAAACTCCTGAAGATATTTTAATATGAAACTTCTTTAGATACTGAATCTTAGATGCCAACTACAGTGTAATACACCATAGTTTAAAAAACTTCCGTGAAACATAAACATAGAAAATACATTTGGGGTTTGGGGTCCAACCTGCAGTAAAAGAGGTAAGATTGCAGTTCAACTTTTCTTTTCCTGCTTATCTTTCCAAAAATATAGAGCAGCAATTTGGATTTTTTGGATTGTGTTTAATAAAAATAGAGAGAACCTAATACTAGCTTTTAAGAATACCTCCAATGGGTTTCTCACAGAATAAATAGAAGTTTAATCTGCTTTTGCTATTTATAATAATGCATAGGCTTTAGAACAACTTTTATGCCAAAAAAATAGTAAAGTACTTACTGGTCACGTGGAAGGGTGTTTCCAGTTGTTCCCTAGACTCTGCACTGAGTGAAATGGAAAACAGCACAGTGTAAGATCAAATCTAACGAAAACTTAGAAAAATATAAAGCACTCAAGTGTATCTTCAGTTATGATTTTTTTAGAAAAACAAGGGGCTGTAATGTCATCATTTTATTATAAAATAATGTAATCGTTATTTTATTATAAGATTGTATTTATGATTGTATTCAGCTACAGCAGCATGAGAAAAGGAAGAAGCAATCGTGTGTATGTAGGAAGAACTTGCTTGTTTGTTTTTAAAACCATTTCTTTATAAGTAAATATTGCTGACTGAAAAAAAGTTGTCTTCACAGGATGTATGGGGACATGCTGCAGTTGGCAAATCTTTGTTTTCAGGCAGCTGGGGTTGTAAATGTGTTTTCTGTATACCTTCCTACTTTTTTGTCACCCCAGTGGTAAAAACCGAATAGCTTATTTGAACAGTCTCTGTTGACTCGCAGTGCCTGTACAATACTGCTCTTACAAAGGAACACTTCTCGTGTTGACCTTCTTCTCTGTGCTTAAACTACTGTCCTCCCCTATTTCTTTTCCACTTCTGAAATTTACCACTTTCCCTTTTCTAAGTCATACTCACTTCCCTTCTGTAATTCTCTTGATTACAGGCCCTGTACATTTTTGGTCTGGTCCTGGCTTTTACTGGGATTTTCTCCCATACACCAAGGGGTTGATGTTAGTGATGTTAGTGATGCAGGCAAATATTCTTAATCTTTCTGAAACTGAATGCTGACACAAATAGGTGTCTGTATGAGTTATGATGGGCAAGGTTGTGTTCTACTGATCTTGCAGAATTTCAGCAGTCTAAATGATCATATTTGAAAGTCAATATAGGGACCTTTCCCTTTATTACACATAGATGTTCTATGAGCTTTCAGTTTACCAAAGTTATTCATACCATATTTGAATTTTTGCTACCTCCGTTAACTCCAACGTGTGTTTTTTCCACACAGGATTTAACAACTCTGAACGCATGTGTGACAAAGAGTTCATAATACGCAGAGCAGCCACAAATCGTGTGCTAAATGTCTTGCGCCACTGGGTCTCCAAGCATTCTCAGGTATTCTCCTCTTCTCTTCTCCATCTGTAATACGTGTATGTTCTCCCTGCAAAATATTTCTAGGCAGTTCTTCTGTATAGTGCATTGAAAGTCAAACAGCCTGAAAAGTCAGTGCTGTAAAGATAATACAGAAAATTAGCTTGTAAAAAAACACTGTTGAGCAAGTGAAGAATCCTTCATCTAGCCTTGCAAAGCTCTCCTGAAAATACTCAGTTACAATATTATTCCCGGTAACATCGTGTGAGTGCTTTACTGTTGCAATGTGTGTTGAAATACATAATGAGCAGATTGGATTAATCTTTCAGATTGTCAGTGTTCATGCTATAGGAAGCTTGGTTCAGTAACTTTGAATGAATGGGTTAAAATACTTGTGCTTGCATATAGATATTTATTCTTTTAGGTATTTATTTGTTGTGAAGCCTGTACGGAAAGAGGCACCAGTCCTCCGTGTCGAGCCCTGTACAATCATGACAGCACTGTGGGTCTGATACATAATCATAAAACTCTGTTGGCAGAGGGAGGGGAAAACAAAGAAATCTGGGCAGCTAGTAGAATTTCATAGATAACCATGTCCATTAAGCTACCAGGTGAGAAGAATATTCAAAGATTTTGGCCTGCATGTAGAAGACTATCAGGAAAATTATTGAAAGAAACAAAGGAGGGAATGAGAGAAAGAGGGATGGAAAGAAGGGAGGAAGGAAAGAAAGAAGGAGGGAAGGAAAGAGAAAGAGTGAGAGGACTTTGGAAGCAAATGAAAGATTTTTGTGCACCTTGGATAGGTGGTACCTCAGGGCAATTATAGACTGCCTTGTCACTACATGCTAATAGTCAAGAACACTTGATCTAAAAAGGGTTTATTGCACAGCTAGCTGCAGCAGTGTCAAACTGTCCTATGTCAAACTCACTTCCCTTTTTTTCTTGTATTGGGTTTAATGGGTTAAGTTTGCTAGAGAATGAAGTCAGTAAGAAATGCCTAAGTGGGAAAATCGGTTGTGTTTGAAAAGCTGAACAGCCCAGAAGAGATTAATAAAACCACACTTGCTATCGTGGGAATGATTAAACATTTTGTTATTGGAAACAACCTATGTACACCAAGTTTTCTTTGACTACCTGTTAAATGAAAATCATTGCATGGGAAAATCTTGAGCTATAACAGGAACAGAAGTCTGATATTACTGTTCTGTGTTAGGGTAGCGTACTGCACATACTTAGTGTGCCCCTGCCACAGTTCATATTAAGTAACTGATATGAGTGGAGTTGGCCCTCTGTATTAATTAGAAGATGGTTAATTAATGTGAGTTTGAAAATGTTAGGAGTCATCAGACTTTTGTCTACATTAAGCAACCCTCTAAAACTAGTTAGACTGAAGCTTAAATTTCGGAGCTGACCCTGATGGTGATGATTCTCTATCATAAACACAAAGTTAACTGTTAAAGAGTGCAAGCTCTTATCATTGTAGCAATTTACCAAAAATATACTTTCTCGCCTTAAAAATACATGTTCTCTGTTTCCATTTCAAAAGTAGCCATGATATGCAGACATATAATATTGTCCTCAATACTCATGCACACACTTTTGCATAATGTTTACAATTAGTATTCTTTTAAAAATACTAAGAGGATGAAGCTAATGAGTAAAAATTCAACACTGTGCATTTTCAAAGTACAAGCTATTACCTGGAATCCCTAGTCTCTCTCTGCCTTTTATTTTTTCTATGGCAAGGGTGGCAGATTTTAATTCTCTAGCTCTCTTAATCCAACATTCCAATATAGCAAATATTTTAAAATGTGAGGGCTTTGGAATAGAAAGTAATGAATGCTACAGCAACAGAGCATGTAATCAGCTTTTTGTGTTGTTTACTTGTGAGACTAGGGAGAGAGAAAGACAGAAGACCTCAGCAAACCAGAAATGACTACTAGTTTCTGCCAAAAAAATATGGGACAGGACTTCTTTAAGGAAGGCAAGTGAAGAATTACTGTCTGGCCAAATAGTATGAAATGTTGGCAGTAAAGATGTATAGTCCTGGGAGAGCAGTAGCTCAGAGCCTCATTTTACAATAACAACACAAACTGCAAGCCAGAGAACCCTTAGCCACCAGTGTCTGGTGAAGAAATGCTTATTAGATTTCCAAAATGACAAAACAATGTAAGCATTAAAATTCTATGAGATCAACAGACCTGCCAAAAACTTTATTACATTGTAAGGTATTTGCATCATTCTCTGGCCACTTACTGCATTTGAGACATCCTTCACGTTCAGCAGCAGCCAAGGGCAGGTTTTATTCTCTTTAA
>VYXH01008338.1:188678-238575 GCA_013397275.1 Burhinus bistriatus | reverse complement strand
AAAAAAAAAGGATAAATGTCCAATTCAGTATGCTTTGCTGATGCTGTTTTCTCTCTACTTGGCTTGGAATTTGCTTCTGCTGCAAAAACTCCCAGCACCAAATGGGCGATTTCTGTCCTCTGTGGGAGAAGCTTCTCCCACTGTCTGGTAGACTGTTCTTCTTGTGACGTGCCTGAGATCCTTGTGGTCATTGCTAGCCTGCACCACTATAAAAGGTGACGTACTGTGCACATTTTTTCTGCCAAAATGCCATTTCCTTATTACCAGATGCAAAGAGAAGCAAGGACATTAGATGCATAAACTGTAGGGCTTTCTTTAGTTTCTTTTTAGGGTGCGAGATGCCACTACAGACATGCTTCATGTTGCAGCATGCAAGTAACCCTGCAGCATAACTAACTCTATTCTGGTGCTTTCTGGTCCACCAGTGACAGTTAATTCTCTACAAGTTATTTGTCTGTCTACATTATTGTATTGATTTACTGTGTTCTAGTGCCCAGAGCACATAAGGCGCTGCACAGGCACATAGGAATGTGCGGGCTACGTTCAGAAATGTGTGCAATGTAAAGGGACTAACGTACAACCATCTGTTAAAAGTACTCCTACGTATCTCATCCTGCTTAGTTATTCCCTGCCCTCCATCCCTTCCTCTGGATCCCTTTGGCTTGCTTTAGTGTGCTTCTCTCAAGCGTATAATAACACGGGTCAGGGTTAGTGCATGAACCGAGGGACAGACGAATTATCCAAACAAATAGTTCAAAACCTTGTGTTTCCTCAGTTTTCTCTAGCAAATCCTTGGCCAGGGTTTGGAGGGTCTTTTCTCTGCTGGGCTATGGAATGAATTAGGTTCCTACAATATCTTGCAACTGTGTCAAAACCACAGTTGTGGATGTTTCAGGGATGTTTTTTGTTTAAAGCATGTGGTTTTTAAAATCTAAGTGTGGACAGTATTTAATATGTAAACTTGTCTGTTGCCAGAAAACAGAATCGTTAAAATTAACAATTCAGCCTATACAGTGAGGAGGTGCTTTCATAAAGTGGTTTTGTTATCTTGAAATCATACTAGACAATGCTTAGAAAAAGGATTCATTATTTTTAAAACTTGGGTCATACACTGTAGCAGCCTCACTTAAATTCGGTGTAAATAAGTAGTGATAAAGCCAAATCTGTAGCCCTTTTGGGAGGGCAGAAGGAACTAATTAATGTCTCCAGGAGCTCCCAAGGGACAGATAAAAATTTTGACGAAAACATCCTCACGTAATGTGACACATACTTTTTGGTTTTACCACACTGAGCAAGAGGAATCAAACCTGTATTGTTCATCAGGCATAACCTTGTGTTTCCTCACTTTTCTGTAGTGTGAAAGATGGCTCATTTAGGTTTTCCAGGTTTTTTTGTTTACATTTTTGTTATTTTCATTCCCTATCCCTCCTCTTTTTTTCCCTACTCTTCCCTGTGTTTTTCGTTCAGCCACCTACAAGCCAACAAAGATTTCTTTTTTCCCAAAATAACAGCAGAATGTTCATGTTTACATTTTGTTTTTAAAATGTAATTGAGAGGAACAGTGTAGGATTCTCCTGTTGTAAACAATGAAAACACAAATGACGAGGCAGACAGTCATTGTGAACACAAGATCGTTGATGGGAACAGGGAGGGCTCAAGAGGATAAAACTCCCACTGATTCGTAGAGATGGAAAAATAGGAAGGGAAAAGGAGGCCAAGAGAAGGAAGTCTTTGTATGATTTTCCTTATCCTGGTGAGGTCTTGCAGCCTAGTTTTCTTTGTTTAACAATGCTTGCATGTCTTTTATCTAAACATTTCATGTTACAAAATCAAGTTTTTTCTGCTTCTGTGGCAAGCAGATTGAAATGCAGCTTGTCCAAGGAGAAAGCTTTCGCATCTGCTGATGAAGAGAGGCTGGCTTCTCCAGACTTCCCAGTTTTGAATGACAGCTGGGTGCTTGTTCCCGTTGGCTTCTTTGAAGATCTCAGCTGGAATGAACTGGCAAATCTTAACTCTCTTACAAACTACATGGCTGCCAGACAGTGTCAGTGAGTTATGAAGTTACGACAAGCTCTGGGGAGAAGATCAAGGCTTGAATTTTGAGAGTATAGGTCATGATCTCGTGCCTGATGCCTGTCTTGCTCCAGCTGTGAAATAATCTACTGCAGGTCATTTTCCTGCTCATACCGTGGTGGGTTTTCAATAGAAGGTTTTGCAGATGTAGTTACTGATACCACTTAGGGATTGTGGAGGACACCTGTATACAGAGAATTGTCCAAGCAAAGATGATTTCAGTTAGTTAAAAATCGTTTGAGTGCACATGGATTGGCTAATTCCATTTTGCACATTGGAATAAAAAATAAGATAAAAATTCCTTTATATGAGCCCCACTTGGCTCATGTTTAAAGGCATAAAGTAATGAATATGATGCCTGGCAAAGTTTATTGTAGAAATGTGAACAAATTACACTTAAGCCAAACTTACTGTACAATAGCAAAATGTGCTGTATTTTAACTACATTTCAAATAAAACCCTAGGATCCATGGCCTCTGCCTTGAAACAGCAAAGAAATTTCTGGGGTTCTTTCTGAAATAAACAGATGTCATGATACAAATTATGAACTGAAGAAAAAAGGCGTTGCTCCAGAGAGAGGCAGAGCAAGGGAACCCTGACTAAGCCTTCCAGCATGCCGTTGGTCACTTAGTGAAGAAATCCAGTTTGCATAAACTTATGCCCTTTGCAGAATACAGTTATGCACTGAATAGTAATGCACTTAATTGTTGCTATGCTCTGTCCAAACGTCACAGAAGCGTAAGGGTTTGCTATACCATGACCCTTCAGGGAATGTGAGTCACCCCCAGAACAGTAGCCAAGCTTGCAGTCAGTCAAACTAATTAGCGGTACTCTGCATCCACTTCTGCTGGAGCCTGACAGGTCCTTCTTCACTGAGGTCTTTCTGCAAAGCTCTTGAACGTACTACATCCCAGGACTTAGAGGCAGGGCTGTCACGTTTCTTATCTGTCCTGAACGCTTTAATCCGACAATACGTAATGGCTAGATTCTTCTTTCAAGGTTTCTTTGTACTACAGGGTTACACAGTGCTTGGATAAGGGGAGGTTTGTATTGCATGTGCTGAGAATTGCTCAATCGTGCCATTCACATAGCTTGTACTTTTAACCTGATTATATTCCATGAGGAATGACAGGCTAATGCTGATACTGTAGAGTCAGGACTGGCACTCTTCCCCAAATGATGACTGTCTCTCTGACTTGAAGCTAACTGGAAGACAAAGCTGTTGTCCTTTGCTTGCTTGTTGAAGTAAGCCAGACTTACTTCAACTTCAGGGATGAATTTTCCTGGTATCCAGTTGTAATATCTTTTATCTCTGCCTGCTGCGTTTGTAACTGTTTTGCTGCAGGTGAATTTATAAACATTTCCCTCAGCCCAGTTGTATGTGATAGTTGAAGTTTGCTGTTATGCTGGAAAATTAGATATTGTTGTAGAGGACTGCAACAGTAGCGTATGTTCCGTTAACTCTGATAGAGTTTGATCTGGTGTGTACAAAATTAAGAGTCACTCCACTGATGACATTGAAATAATTATCTGTTTACACTTCGGCATGAGAGCAGATATATTAAAATTGTAGGGCAAAACCCATCTATGTAAAAGTATTCCAAATTCCTTGTAAACAATCTTTCAGTAGATCTCTTTCCCCTCCTGGATGTCTCCAGTACTGGGCTGCAGCAGGATTCTATCATTAGCCCGTCACTTTGAAGTAATCAGTTATAGCCAGTAGCAATGCTAGTCTTTCTCAGTGTCCCTGACCATCTCCTGTTTTCAGCTTGCTGCTGCAGTTGGGTGCAAACGATAATGAGTCCGCACACAGTGTCTCCACTTTCTTTGGGTACTCATAGAGACATTCAAAACCCAGACTCTAGCTTTACATGCAGATTTCCCTCCCTTTCACATCTGGCATTTTTAATCCTTCATTAGATTTTTCTTCTCCCTTCACTAATTTAACTCTTCCTTCCTCTCCCTCAGAGCATTTTCTCTTCCAGATGCCTCTCAAAACTTTTCCATCTACAGCTGTTATGCAAAAGTCCCACCAATTTCTCTCTTTGCCTAACATTTCTTTTTACTTGGTACCTCTCTGGTTAATTCACCTTCCATTTTAGAAATGTGACCACTTTTGTTCTTTCCCCATGTTTCTCTTTTCTGCTTCTCACTGTTTCCATCCAACACATCCCTCTTCAGGGATGTGCTATTTGTGGTTTATGGATTGAAAAATTCTCATTATGTAGTTATGCACAAGATTAAGAGGAGTGGCTAGGAAGAGATTTCAGTGCATCGAGTCTTGTTGCTTGTAGTGATAATACCAGCTGCATCTGGGAGCGTCTGTGGAAAGACCCTGGGCTGTGTGAGCCAAGGCTGGGAATCTGAAATGGAAAGCAGTCAGCTCCCTTCCTTCCCTGCTTGAAAAAAGGCTTCCAGCCAGGGAGGCATTCTCAGGCAGCTGGCTTGAGCTGTCCCCCAGTCCGTGACGAGCCCTGCCAGCTCGGGGTGTGATACTCGAGTGGGTGGCACCTTCCACCGATACTGGCCAGAGCATCTGGAGAACTTCTCATTCTTGGTGTCTCCTCCAAGCATAATATAACAGAAAATTAGAATTAAAAAGAGAGAGAAAGTAATAAAATGAGTCCAAATGCATTCAGCGAAGACTGTCATGAGGGGCGTAGTGCTACATTTATCCTGACAACTCACTACTCCTCCTCCCCTTCCCGTGGCAATCACAGGGCGCTGAAGCCAGCCTGCCAGTTGGCTTTTTTGCCTTGTAAGCAGGTGCCTGAGGAGTTGAAAAGTTGGCTCTAGTTCCAGAGCTGAACTTAGGTGAGATTATTTTTGTATGAAGCATGTAGGGTTATGTTGAAGTTGGACGATGCAACTCTGTGAAAGGGTTCTCTCTAGAATTTCTTTGTGGTTTCTCCATGCGCAGTGCCTTCCTCTCTCCCCTCTTGCCCCTTCCTTTCCTCCCTCCAGTGTTTTCTGTAGTCCTTATCACTGACGTACTCAAATATAAATTAAGTTCTCAGGTTTTAGCTCCTTTTTATTTGTCTGGGTTATTCAATGTTTGCTCACATTGTTTAAATGAAGAATGTTTCCTCTCACTTAGGAAGCTGTAATTTGGGGTGTCACTGAGCCCATGTCAAAACTTGAAAATTATATTCTCTGTATAAACCACTGATAGTAAATCTATGTATTTCTAGTTGTACCTCACCAGCATAGCTAAGTTTTATTTTTCTTGCTTTCTGCTGCCTGTCCTGCAGTCTCTTTTCTTCTGGCCAGTAATTCCAAATCCATCATCCCCTCCTTTTTTTTATTTTTTATTTCTTCTTTTGTTTGGAGGGGTGTTTTTTTTTTTTAGTCAGCTGGGATAGGTTGCTTCTGAAGCACTTCTCATGCTACAGCACAGCTTTCCTAATTCCTTCTGGCAAGTGAACGTGCTTGCACTTTATAAAGAGAATATTGCTGTCTAATTCTGTGCATGCTGACTTTGGTGCTCTGTAGTTACAAAGGAGGCTTTTGCTTTTGTAGTGCAGGTGGGTGACAGCAAAATATACTTCTCTCTGTTGCTGCAGCCTTCTAATGCTGGAAACTTCATTAAGTGGTGCTGAACATGGTGCATGGTGCTTTTGATTTGTTGAGAACTTCATACGTCCTATTCTTATCATAGGTCACTCCAGGGCAGACCTCCTACTTAACTTATCAGCTGTCATTTTTTCTATATCTGCAAATTTCATAAGTGATTTTGCAGTATAAATATTAAATAAATAGGGAAGAAATATCTTTTCCCATTACTGACAGTAATGGACTTAAAAGTTTAAGTTTTGCTTGGAAATATTAGTTAATTTCTCTGCTTAAGTCAAATGAAAATCTGACTAAGACCCACAAATCCTTCAGCTACTATGGACTCTAAAATATGTTAGAGGTATGTGCCCTCTCATGAAGGATTACACCACTGTCAAATTGAAATCTGCCTCCTGGAAAATTGAGTGGTTCTTGTCTGACTGACGGTATTCCTTCTGTCATTTGTAAATTTCAACTAAAAGTCTCTTTGAATGTTGGGGTAGTCTAAAGCATGCAGCCATTTAAATGTAAACCAGTATAGTGGGTTCAGTCAGGCTTGCCAGCCTTCACTGCTGAGGATGGTGGCAGGGTCCTGTTGCGAGTTCTTCCAACAGCTGGAAGAAATAGTGAAACATGTTAACAGGTGATACAACAGATAAAAATGTCACCAGAGAGATGTGATACACATATGTACAAGATTTCTAGACCTATATATAGCTACATAAAGGTCTATATGTGCCTATACTACAGATGTAATATACATATGTAATATATTAATATGTATTCATATATAACACCCATAATACAGATAGATATAATCTGCATGCATTTATAGTTATTTATCTATAAATTATATTTGGAATTGGTTGCTAAGTATTTTGGTGTTTGTGTAATTCTCATGTTAACCTTTCTACATAGAGTTAAATACATGTACATGTTTAAGTGCAACGTTTTCCTCAGATTTTTTATATATTGCTCATTACACTGGCATCTCAGTACCCCCCTAGATCGTGAATTTCAATGGAAAAATAGATTAGCTCTCCAGTTTTCTTTTTTTTTTTTTTTCCCCCTGGCACATTGCTATAAAAAAGAATACCACCAGGCACAAAAAAGAGATTTTGGGCAGCAATACAACAGCTGCAGAAATTGCATGGACATAGGGCCAGGTCTGTCCTGTGGGAGGGCTGCGCTGTGAAGTGACATCTTCTAGTTGTGGTCAGGCTGGCGTGGAGGTGTGACAGCAGCTGGAACTGAAGGAATCACACAAACGGATGCATCATCTGTCTCATCCCTAATCAGTCCCTGTCATCCACAATAGTTTGGGCTGGCTATGCTGATAAAGGGTCTAAGACTTCTCATTTTTCTGAGTTTAGAGAAGTGGATTTTTCCACCATGAAGTTTCTTCCAAAGCCAGTATCATTGAAGTGGAAGACAGCCCTAGCACTAGGAATGAAGTGTTCATATAGCTTGCCAACAGTATGAGTTTTTCCAGCAATTCCAGGACTATTGTCTTGTGGAGTTGACTCAACAAATATGTTTTGTGCTTAAAGTACAATGTATTAATTGTCATTACTTACAAGAATTAGCCTGTAAACATGCAAAACTGAAAGTGCTTCGTTTTTGCTGAGACCGCTACTCATAAGTGAGGCTTCCCCATCCTGATTCACAAGTTAAATAACTTTTAAAGAGTAGATTTTTTTGGTGATGAATTTAATTGCAATAAAGCAAGACTTCTTGAGAAAAATTATTCTGCAATGAAAATAATCAACCAGTTATGGTTTGAAAAACACACTTGAAGATAAAGTGTTGGGAGATGAGAGGCTCAACATGAGCTGGCAATCCTGGGCCATATCCTGGGCTACATCAAAAGGAGTGTGGACAGCAGGTTGAGGGAGGTGATTCTACCCTTCTACTCTGCTCTGGTGAGACGCCACCTGGAATACTGTGTCCAGCTCTGGGGCCCCGAGCATAAGAAGGACATTGACCTGTTGGAGCAGGTCCAGAGGAGGGCCATGANATAAGAAGGACATTGACCTGTTTGAGCAGGTCCAGAGGAGGGCCATGAAGATGATCAGAGGGTTGGAGCACCTCAGCTATGAGGACAGGCTGAGAGAGTTGGGGTTGTTCAGCCTGGAGAAGAGAAGGCTCCAGGGATACCTTAGAGCACCTTTCCTGTATCTGAAGGAGGCCTACAAGAAATCTGGAGGGGGACTTTTTACAAGGGCATGTAGTGATAGGACGAGGGGGAATGGCTTCAAATGGGAAGAGTGTAGATTTAGATTAGATATTAGGAAGAAATTTTTCACTATGAGAGTAGTGACGCACTGGAACAGGTTGCCCAGGGAAGTTGTGGAGGCCCCATCCCTGGAAGTGTTCAAGGCCAGATTGGATGAGGCAACCCGTAGGAGGTGTCCTTGCCCACGGCAGTGGGGTTGGACCTAGATGATCTTTAAGGTCCCTTCCAACCTAAACCATTCTATGATTCTATGATAAAATCCTGATCATATTGTTGAGATGTGCCCATTTAAAGTGGCAGGTGAGAATTCTACCCAATGTGCAAAATGAGGATGTTAGGTTTGTCACCTCTTGGATACCTTCTCTGTTCATTGATGATATTTTTGTAGCATGAGTAACAAAGATAGCCAGCTTTTTTTATAGAGTGGCCACCATCAAACTATAAGACATTATATTATTAATGATGCTGGTTGCTTAAGCTTGTGCAGACTCAAGGTTTCTCCTTTAGCTAAATTTTGATAGTTTCATATTCCAAATGGTTTTCTTTTAAAAATCACTGGAGTGAACAGTACTATCATGTAGTTTAGTTACATTCCATATGCTTTCATTGAGTAGTCCCATTTCCATACCCTGAATAAATAAATGAAAACCTGTCATCTTTTGCAAACAGGCTAAAACAGTTCCTAAAGAGACATTTTGGACAATGGCTACAGAAAACTTATTTTAGAAAACAAACACAATGCAGTACCCAGAACTACTTTTTTGCTAGTTTTTGAGGTATATGTAATCATTCAAAGCCTAATACTGCACAGGTTCCTGTTCTCCTGATGGTTCCCACTCTCCTGTCCCCTAATATGGACAAAAATCAGAAAAGACTAAGACACAGATACTGGTTGATTTCAAAATATGAATCAGTTCTGGCCAAGTCAAGAAGACTTTTGACGGGTAAAAAGATATGCTTGTAAGAGGAGGAAAATGCTCAGGGCATTGTTGGCAGGTGACAGCAGGATATTTCTGAGCACTGACATTTTGAACAATAAGCTTTCTCAAAAAGTCCCATAAGTGTGGCTGTGACACCACTTTCTTTAATGAACATGCATCCTCCTCCTTGTCTTGAGTATTTCATCCCTTTTCCAAACCAAGCGTCATCTTCCTTTGTGACTTCGCATGTGCTCTGATGCTCCCACATCCCCTCAAGTGAAACACATGGTGTGAGGATGTGTGCCTTCACCAGGGCTGGTTCTCCATGACACGTATCTCCAGAAATCCTGTTGATTTAGGAGTCTGTTGCAACAGAAAGGATTGTAGCTGATTCTTTGGGAAAATTAACATTTCCCAGTTTTAATAACTTTGTGGCGTCACTTTCCATGGAAACAAGCAGGGACTTGCCCCAAACATGGTCTTGCTTGCTTTGGGTTATCAAGGAAGATCTATGATGTGCTAGATAACTGAAGGTTTTGGGTTTAGTGTTCTTATCGAAATGCTAGCTTCGAGCTCAGTAAAAGCATTTTTGGAGTCTGCTCCTGTAAGTTCCCACCTTAAAGTTTGTAAATTGTTCTATTCTTTGATTTTCTCCAGTATCAGAGATAAACAGAAATGTTTGTTGGGTTTTCCTGTGTCAGATGTCAGTTTGCCTCAGAAATAATTAAAATGCTGAAGCTCTTATGTGCACTGCCAGAGAGCCCTAGTCTGATTTCTTGAGCTTGTTAGATTGAGTACTCCACTCCTTGGAACAAAAAGCAGACCTTTGCAAAAGGGTGAGTATGGGATAAGAAATACCAGAGTGGGAGGCAGATAAACAAAGAAACTCAAGAAAGCAGTGAAAAACTAGTGTCCGGCCTCATTAGGCAGTGGTCTGAGTATTGCAATTAGACTGTTTTTCTGCTTTTATAGTTATCACAGGAGAAGAGAGGATAAAGCATTGATCAGATACGGTTCTTCCTTCAGAAGAGAATGGTTAAGTGATTTGCCCATTTCCACACAGAAGATACAGGTCAGAAAAGGAGATAAATTACAGCCTTTCAGGGTCCCACTTTTGTAGCCTGTTCACTACAACAGCTTTCCAAGTTTCCTAAATATTTTCAAATCTGATAGCAAAAAAAAAAAAAGTCAAACTCACAAAAATACATCCTTTCAGTTGTTTGATCAACATTGTTAAAAGAAAAAGAAGTAAAATTGTTTTACTTTGTAGGATTTTGAGCTGAACAACGAGCTGAAAATGAATGTGTTAAATTTGTTGGAAGAAGTTTTGAGAGACCCTGACCTTCTGCCACAAGAAAGGAAAGCTACTGCAAATATACTGAGGTAAATACATTTCTAATAATTTAGTATGTTAACTATAGCATGTGAAATAGTTAAGAGGATCGCTTATCATAGAATTCAGAGGGTTTCGGTTTTTTTCAGGGTATTTAGCTTTAAAGGATTAGTAAGTCTTTTATTAGCTATAAAACAGAGCGTGTTTTATGTTTAATTCATAAAAATAGCTGTATTAGAAACTTTTGCTGCAGTACAGCTGGCAGCCATGGGTTCAGTCTTTATGCAGAAGGGAAAACACTGCCCAGTAAAGCAACAAGACCACTCACTATAATACCTTGAGGAACTCCTGTCTCAGGACCAAGCCACCCACTCTGCTAAGCTCACGAGAGGCTGATAATAGCCTAACGTGTCATGCCATCCTAACAAGACCATGCTTGCACCTTCCTTTGTGTTGACACCACATCCAAAGTTCTGTGGGTAGCTTACAGAGAGGAATTCTTAAGTAGTTCCATGAAATAAGACCTTTAAGCTTCTGCCTAACCAGGACTATTTAAATTAGGGTTAGAACACCTTATTTTGTTACTTTGGGTTGGTCTTACAGAGTTGAATGTCTAGTCATGCCAAAGAGACAAATCTTTATAATGATTTATCAGTGACAATAATTTTGTCTACTGTGTGATTATTTCATAGGAACTGATTTTCATGTAAATTGTTCTACATAACTAAGGAGAAGTGAACATTTAAAGACTAAGCAGTTGTTAAAATAAGATACAATGAAAAAACACAGATAAATCTATAATGTGTTTTGTTAGTATTTTTGTAAGTATTCTGCTGGAAAGCCAATAAGGGTGCAATAAATGCAGTGTATCTGAATTTCCTAAGACCGTTTGACAGGTTTCCCCATCAGACGCTTAAGTGAAAAAGAATGTCAGAAGAATGAGGGGAAAGTTGTTCAACTGGAGGGAACGAAGTCAAAGGATAAGAAAGATAAGATAAGCTCTTAATAAAAGCACTTCATGTCAATGGGGTCCTACTTAATTTTTACATAACTAAAAATAAACCTCCTTTTTAATTATACTGCACATGCTGTTGTTTGAAGTAAAAATTGTAAGGTTGCTTCATGTGTTTCCTTGGAAGAAACGGCAAGCAAGAAGAGCAAAAAGGATTAGGTTAATGGGTTTTAATGATGTGTGACAGCAAAGGTTCTGTCAGATGGCTCACAGTGGGAAAAATTACCGTAAGAGCTTTAGCTTCTTAAGAAAATATGAGAAAATAAACCTGGATTGGCTGTTCCTGGCAGCGTAATGGAATAGATTTATAGACCTTTAACACACAAGTTTGTTAGCGATTTCCTGTATCCAGTTTCCAATTAGCTAACTTCCATTAGCTGTTGCATCAAAAAATGGGACCTTGGTAATTATGTGTAAACTGTGAGTTGCCCCCATTTGCATCCTTTGATTGCTATTCTATGAAGTGGTAGGTATTGCTTGTCCTCTTTCCTTCTAGCACTTATTACTGTATTATCTAAGCACATAGTTTATGCTAGTGAATACAGTTAATCAAATATTTCCATTAAACATTTTAAATGAAGACTGAATTTTTGACTGTTCTGTGCATTTTCACACTTTATTTCTTTTGCAAAAAAGAAAAAAAAGTTGAATACTGTAAGAAATGAAAAGTACAAAAAAGTTAAATTTTGAAAAACTGAGAAATGAGAAAAAGAAAAAGCAAAATAAAACAATACTCAATGAAATTAAAATTTTGGTAAAAATGAAAAAATGTATGTACGGAAACTGAACTAAAAGTTAACTGAAAACTAACTCATTTGAAATATTTTGCAGAAACAGATTGCATTTTTTAAAATCCTTCTTTCATAGTCCTTTTCCTGACAGTATGTCTGGAAAGGATTATGGCACTTTACAAGAAGGCAAGTAAAGCACAAATAAAAGGACCAATGACCTTTCTGAGTTCTTATGAGAGTTTGTGTTGGAAACCGGTAGACAATGAAGATTCCCTGAGATATGGTGCTCAGCCAAGCCATCTTTCATCAGGGTTTGCAGCTATATACCTTAATCCTCCCAGATTTTTCAAACAACGTAGTTTGGTTACAGATTTGGTCGTACAGAATCAGAAGTACTTGGTTACATCCCACAAACCAGCACTGCAAAAAAAGCTATTGGTGGCTCAGTGTGCGAGACAAGTCCTTTTGACTGAATGCTGCATGGCTGTCTGAGTTCCCTTAAAAATGAGGCATGAAATTTAAGTCTTGGCTAACATTGGTTATCAAAAATCCTTTGCTTTTCAAAACTGGCAATGCTGTTAACATATATGCATGCCGGACAACGTGTATGTTGAGTATTTCAATACTATTTCAATTTAAATTAAATTTCAATATCATTTCAATACTATTTCAACACTACATCCAATAAGCATCAGTGACACATTATTGCTGTCCCAAAGGGTTTGAAAAACTGCTATGTTCCATTCTCAGTAGCAACCATATTTCAGTAGCAGCTGAAATTACTTGTGTGTCCTCTCCATTTGTTTATAATATACGCAAAATGATGGTAAACTTTCAAATAAGAGAGTAGCATAAATAAACTTTGAGCTAGAAGCTGTTGCATAAATACGAGTTCCATAATTTAAACTGTTGCTAAGGTGCAGTCAACAGGACATCAGGACATAGTCTCCAAGTTAAAAATGTTATCGCATAAAACAAATTGTCCCAAAGTCTTACGCTAAGCAAAACTGTAGTCTGAAGCGCTTGGGCTTGTTCTTCAGCTACACAGAAGGCAGTTATTTGCCAGGCATGTCAAATTTGTTAACAGTCAGCTGGTAAGGAGAAATTAGTTCTCCAGGAATGGGAACTGCTTCAGTAACCTTGTGAGAAAGAGTGTATTAGAACAATTCTGATACTGGACAAAAAGAATCATTCAGCTGGGGTGAAATACGCAAATATGTCGTACATCTCACCCTTTCGCTGAAAGGAGAAGCTCTGGTTCTTAGATCACCTCAGGCAAATGGGTTGTATGGTGATTAAGAGTGGTTTCCAAGCTTTAAAAAAAGCACTGTAGTTACTCCCGGAGACATGCAGTCAGCAAGGTTATACAGCTCACTGAGAAGAGGAAATCAGAGGATTTAAGGAACAATCTGCAGTTGAATGTAGTTGTTTGTGTGTAACTGTGTATCTGTGGTAGTGACACAGGCATGCACATTCCTTTACTGTTCTGCAAACCTTCATTTTTATTGCACATTATTAAAATAAGTATATTTATAAGCTTTAAAAAAACTGATTGAGTTGCTAGTCCCAAGCAGTGACCTGCTGTCCCACGGAGGCTGTGAACACATGCTTCTGGCTGCCCCAGGAACTGTCTCAGCTACTGGTGGAGTCTCTGACTCTGGAGACATTCAAAGCCCGCCTGGACGCCATCCTGTGCAACCTGCTCTAGGTGACCCTGCTCTGGCAGGGGGGTTGGACTAGGTGATCTCCAGAGGTCCCTTTCAACCCCTGTGATTCTGTGGTACTGGGGCATCAAGGAGCAGTCCCTCTGGTCCTCCAGCTTCTCAGCTTCAGAGGTGGAACCAACTCCAGGCTGTTCTTTGAAAACTTAACTTTTTAACAATCCAAAATACAAAACTGAGGAATAGTTTCTATGAGGAGGGTTTAGCTTTTCTGGCAGGTTGAAATGGTCCTTGCTCAATTCTGGAACGGATTTAATGAAGAATAAGAAACCAACAGAAGCAGAAGAGACAGTATCTGCATGTCTGCATCCTATCTGACAATAAAGTTGTATGAACCCAGTTGGCAACCAGGTTTCTAGTGCCAGAAGAACAAAGTTTCTTCTATATTTGTACTAAAAACAAAGATACTGCTCCTGGTGCAAAAAGAGGACATGGTGACACAGAAATGGTTCTTTCTCTGGTATTCTTGCCTGATGCTTCCTGTGGGGCCATGGCTGGTTGTGGAAGAAGGCCAAAGCAAACATTGAATGTGCTCTTCCCTAAGATGGGAGAGTTCTTTCTATTACTTGTCTCTGAAGATTAATATTTATTATAGTAGGGAAAAACAAGTCTATGTTCCTCTTGACCAAGAACTGCTAAGCTTTAAGCAAACACTCCCATACCACACCAAGATGTTGTGAAGAGGTACCATGTTCTACACCAGTGTATCTCAGATCATTCTTTTCTTTTTTTCTGCATTAAATTACAGATTTTCTATCATTTGCCAACATGGCAGATTACAGTCCATGCTCTCAATGTTAACAGAAGGCCTGTAATGGAATAAAATTATTTCTTGAGTTCCTTGGACCGTCCATAGGTTATAATGACAGGTTGAGGGGAAAGGGATTTCCTCTCTGCATTGACTTAGAAAAAATTCTTTGGTGGGACCCACTGTGTCTGACTGAAGTACCTAGTCATGAAAAGAACTGTAGACAGCTAATGAAGCAGTCCTTCCAAGATGACTGCCTATCGTGAAGGAGATTCTGTCCACCAAAATTGTCTAAAGATAGTCATCCTGACTGCACCTCAAGACATCATAGAAGACACCTTCCTTTCTCAGGCAATTAGAGAACACAGACAGTGACTTGGAGAGATTGTGAATCCCACCCTGGATGTCCTAAAGGTATCTAGAGTCTATCTTCTTGTAGAAATGTGTAGAGGTGCTCCCAGGTATTGTGTTCCTCTTTTGGTTCACATACCAATGTCTGGTTTGCCAAAATGCTGCTCAGTCCATCACCACCACATACCCACCTCCTTGGAAAGATGTTATCTTTTTGGTTTTCTTCTGGATAGAGGGTTTTCATGTAAACTACTTAGAGGAGAAATATAAATTACCTACCTAAAACTGCAGGGCTTTTTTACTGTTATTAGAAATCAATTTGTCTGGAGATTTTTGACAGCATGTTTTTTATGTGAAAGCACAGATTTGTCATAACTGGAAGTTTTGATGAAGCTTTCATTGAAAAGGCTTCTCTGGGACAGGATGAAAATGGGAAGGAGGGGGGAGGGGGGAGCCAGTTGGCAGGCCCCTCATGAAAATAGTCGTTCACCCAATTGCTAGGTGAGTGTCATAAAATAGGCTTTTTACTTGTTCTGAAGAGGTACTTGCTGCAGGCTTTTACATCTAAAAGGCCCTGGCATATCAAAACATGTCAACCCTCCCTGTAGGTCTTGGCTTCCCCACATTTCAGTTCTCCTAGTCTACTCTCAACTCTGAAAAGTAGAGGAATTCAGAGTGAGGTTAGGAAAGGCATTTCTTATGATAAATTAAATGTTTGAACACTAGTGAAAGAAAGTTCATGCTTTCAGAGCCTATGTATGGGTATATTCTGTGGACTGTCTCGTTGAAGGATATTGGGTACAAACGTCTCTTTTTACAAACTGACCTAGCCTTTTGAGTGTGTAGTGCACATATGTGCATATAAATTTCTTGGAAAATCAGTCCCTTTGTTAGCCGAAATTAGAGGAGGAGGAAGGGTTGGTTTACATTCCAAAGATATTATGGTCAGCTCTAGGAAGGACTCTGTGTAGAATATGAACGGCAAGGAAAGTGTTTATGAGAGATACTGAGCTGCTTCATGCTTTCTTGAGTCATCAAACAGAACAGCTGGTATTTCTTGCATGACGAGATTTTTGTTGAATGGCCTGACAGGGTTTCTCTGCAGGGTAAAAAATCTTCTTTTTCTTTTTATCCAATAACTGTTCTGAAAGCTAGGCAAGCCTACTGAAGTATGTTTTGCTTGAGATTTCATCAGCCTTATTTACTAACCCCTGAAATATAGGTAAAATTTAATTGATGGTGAAGCAGGAATGTGTAAAGTTCAGACTGAATAGCAGTGATTAACTTTGATAAACAGTCCTATCTGGAGAAAGAAAGGGTCGTTCAAGAAACAGTTCCTCTTTCTTCTTCCTCGGAATAAATGTAAATGAAATCCAGGGATATGCAGAGGTCAAAATTTGATGGATGACCAGTTTTCTGCCTTGTATGTTCTCACCAGACAATACATTTCAGGCTCTATAACTTACACCAGCTTTTAATATATTTTAAAAATATTTTATGTACCATAAAGGAATGAGGAGACAGATGTTAATATTTTCCACTAGAAAATTATTTTAATATTTGGGCTAGTCAGGCATGAAGAACAGTTTAACTGAGAGAGAGGTCTAATCTTAGCTGCTTATTCTTAAGAATTAGAAAGTTATTTCTTATATATTTACTTCCTTCATTTGTAAGGATAACGATGGAGGTGTCACCCCATTCAGTCCTCTCTGAGAGGGATACTGTTAAAACAGTGTGGCAGAATCTCTCCTTACGTTGGTTTTCTCTCATAACTCTTTTCACATGGGCCTGTGCTTCTTACCCAGCTTCCAGGAGTTTCTGCATGGAGTGCAATGGGAGCCGGTCAAGCAGAACTGATCAGCTCAACGAATCTTCCTAGACCTCTGTTGAAACTAGGTATCCCAAAGCTGACAACAGTGCAGACTGAAGTGGAAGCTACTATTGATGCTATCCAAAAGTAGCTTTATCCAGTCTAGAGATGCATTGTCCTCTGCAGATCTAAACGTAGAGCATTTATGGATAAAAGGAGAATTTTTTTCGTGAGACCACTGCATTAGAGAAAAAGCACCACTCATCTCTTTAGAATGAGGGATTGGAAGTCTACATAAAATGTGAGCTGTCATGTTAGAGAGTATCAGGAAGCAAAGATGGGGAAATTTAAGTATTTTCAGCCTTTTAAGAATCTCATGTTTCCTATTTTATTTTGTATTAAGCAAATACAATAATTTCTGTATCAAAGATGAGAACTCAAGCCAATATAAAGTTATATGTAAGGAAGTCAAATGATGAGTTTACAAGATTACTGAGAATACTTGGGGCAGAAGGGCAAGCCCTCCCTTTTTTTTATTGCCAAGAGGCACATGCTGTTGTTATATGATGAACAATACCTTTCTGCAGGCAATTAGTCATGAGATACAGCACAAAAGAAGCTGCTCAGGAAAGACAAAATACCAGTATATTTACAGTTACTGAGGTTGCACACCGTTATTATCTAGAGAAGAAGCTTAGGGTTCTCCTGAAGAAGTAGACATTCAAGACTTTGCACAGCTTGCCCATTAGATGTAAGATGTTTCCAACTCCTATGAAGAAAGGGGCATTTTGTGTGGATTTGATAGGCTGAAAATGAAGGAAAGGAGGTTTCTTAGATCCTTTCTCTGTGTTTCTGCATTTGATTTTAACCTAGTCCTCCAATCTGGCAAACCAAAAGGAAACAACAGCAACCCACAACAGAAGAACCTAGTGTACTAAGCATTAACACTTCCTCCCCGCCCACATAGCACAAATTCCATATCTTACACTCATAGCTAAAGTCTCCAGGCAATATAATCCTTTTCTTTTAACCCTTTCCCCAGCTGGTACATGGAAAGTCTGTTGCTACAGAGTGCAAAAATAAAGGATTGGAGAGACCATGAGAAAATACCTGTTCCAGTTGCTGTGCTTTCTGGAATGATCAGTAGAACTGGATCTCCTTTGAAAAATTTCCTTGAAAATTTGGCTGATGAGTACTCTACAACTTCTGCAGGAAGCCCGTTTCAGTGCCCACCTACTTGCAGTTGGAAAATGGAATGGAATGTTGAAACTAAATCTCCCCTGATGTGAATCAGTCGAGTGACTTCTTGCCATATCATTGGTGTCTTTATAGGCAGTCTTTTACATACTGACATGCTGTTCTTTCTCCCTAAATCTTCTCTTTCTTATATTATATAAATACAGTCTAGTCAAGGTTTCTTTGAGACTGTATTTTCCAGATGGTAAGATCTTAGAATTATGTGCCAAGATACTGCATCAAGGTAGATGGGGTTTGATGAATGCTTATTAATTCTGCTGGGTTCATTTTTGATCCATTACTCTGAAATAACCCTAATAATCACAGGTTTTCTATAGCAGAACTGGAAGCATGGATTAACACTTGTATTACTGAAAGCAGATCATGTACTTGCTACAAGTAAAATCTGCTAGCAGTTTGTTGTCTGTTTCCACACTCACAGCTCTTTGCATGGGACACTGGATAGGACAGCGTAGTGCCAATAAACTTCCCAGTCAAACAGTCTTTTACGCATGGCTATTTTGCTGTCTTTTCTTCACTTCTCAAATGTTGATTTTTCAAACATTTCCCCCAAATGTCATTTAGCACAGTAGTTTAAAAATCAGAGAAAAGGCTTGAGATGCAATTTTCAACCTTTAGGTTTCTAGGATTATTCAGGATAGAGAGCTTCTCATTAAATATTATTGTTATCATGTGGTTTCGCATTGCCAGTCCAGTTCTTGAAAAGGGAATTTTTTATTTGTCCAGCAGACTTCTTTGCACTAAAGTCAAACTGGGATAGATGTAGAAACCTTATCACTATATTCAGCAAATAAGTACAGTAGTTATTGTCATTGACCATTCTACAGTATATGCTGTTCTTAGCTCAGAGATTTTAAGCCTTCATGACCATCATTTTACCTTGCATGACTCTGATGTCATACCATTTTGTACACTTTTAATTAAAAGAAGACATGAGATTTCAGGTACCAGATTTTTTTTTCTTTACCTGTTCAATTGCAGTCTTAGGATTTACTTTAGATAAACATGATTGCCTATCTGTGTCAAGGTTTTCTCATAACAGACAAT
Organism: Burhinus bistriatus; assembly: GCA_013397275.1. Classification (NCBI taxonomy): domain Eukaryota; kingdom Metazoa; phylum Chordata; class Aves; order Charadriiformes; family Burhinidae; genus Burhinus; species Burhinus bistriatus. The sequence continues at coordinate 219,784 of VYXH01008338.1, read as the reverse complement.
TTTATTTATATAGGATGTTCTGCTACTTAATTTTACAGGGCTCTTTCTCAGGATGATCAAGATGATACCCATTTAAAAATAGAGGATATCATTCAGATGGTAAGTTCATATTGAAATTTAAACATAAGTATTCCTATAGAAATGTTGTGGGATTAAGTCGGTAAAATGTAGCACAACTGCAGCTTTACAACTCTGTACAGAAATACCATTATTTTATATCAGGAATGTATATTTCAGTTTAGAGAAAGTAAGAATTTGGAGCCCATATCAAAGATGAACAGGTCAGAACTTTAGGATTTGGATTTAAATCACATGATGAAAACAAAAGGGGGGGGAGATATTAATATGTGTGACATGATAAGTGTCTGCCATCTCAGCTGCCATGAGAACCATAGCTGGCCTTGACTGACAGTGCCTGTCCTCCAGACTGTAGTCACATCATCTCATAAGTGCATTGCATTAATCCAAAGAAGAGTGTGGGCAATGAACTAGGTGCAGAGTGCTTATGTGGAAAGTAACACAGAATGCATAGACTTTAATGAACCTTCATACATACTCATGACTTGGTATGTGCCTGTTTTCTTACGAGTTTCCAGCCTGATGTTTACCCTTATGTTGTTAGCAATTTTTGTTTATTCTTACTTCTTTGTAGCAAAGAAGTTAATTACAACTCTGTGTTGAAAGTTCATATGAAGTTTTTAATACCATGTGCTTTGAAATGACCATTGATGCAAAAAGAGATCATTAAGCGTTCTCCTTATTTTTGCAGTCAGATTGTCCAAAACCAGAGTGCTTTGAGACTTTGTCAGCCATGGAGCTTGCAGAGCAAATAACTCTTTTAGACCACGTAGTTTTCCGAAGCATACCCTATGAGTAAGTGTTCTCCTACAAGTGACTGAAGTGAGTACGGTAGATGAGTTACTGACTGGCAGTGTTAGGCACTACACTAATTCATGCTGTTGACAAAAAGGCTTGCATACATAATAGGACAATGTCCTTCGCCTGTTTCTGTCATTGCCTCTGAGTCCCCTATAATTTGATCACATTTTGAAAGACTGAGTTCTTTGCTAAGAAAAAAAATCTGTGGTCTAAGGCTCTGGGCTAGTGAAGGGTGAATATAGTATAGAAGTGCTGAGTCTCTCGGGGAGGGAGTGTCAAATCAGCTTCATTCATACAGCAGTTTAACATGGATATAATCATGTAAGCTAACGAGATCAATTTCAAATAGGGTCACAATGATGAAAATTAGGGTGGGAGGGATTGGGGGAGGGGATTAAAAGAAAAGTAAATCTTTATAATATTTACTGCTTCAGACAGCATTAAAAATGGTATAGTGAAATGCTGGAATTAGTGTAAAGCTGTGTTATTAGCTTCTAAAAAAATGAGGTATACTTGAAATCCACTTACGCTATAGTTACAGACAGTATCTGTGCTCTGTTTATTGAGGGCACTTTGCCTTTTTCTCTCCCTTCGATGTCTAGAGAGTTTCTTGGGCAGGGCTGGATGAAAGTGGATAAAAATGAGAGAACACCCTATATTATGAAAACTAGTCAACATTTTAATGATGTAAGTACTCTCGAATATAGATTGCTTTCTAGGAACTCTATTGACACTGTCTANTTTTACAATGTGATGTAACTTCTTACCTAGTAGTGACTGAATGTTACAGTCTTTTTGTGATTAACCTTTTAAGTCAAAGCACATGAAAATTCTCATTTTCAAGAATTGGTACTCAGCATTTCAATGGCAATTTAGTAGAGTAGAAAATTTTAAACTGTACTACAATGTCTTGTTGCTTACAGAAGAAACTGAATTTTTTCCAGAGAGTGAAAAAATAACACTGTTTCTATTTAACGAATGCCCTTTGTATCCCCATCCATATCTTTGCTCTTTACCGTTTTCCTTGAATTTTACTGAGAGACTTCCCAATCAGTTTTATTACTGTTGGCTTGGAGATACTCCCCATTGCATCTCTTAACCCTTCTCTCATTATCATCATTCCCCCCACTTCCCTCCAAGATTGTTCTCAATACACTTTCTCTGGTTTATTACGAGCCATAAGTTCTGTTGTGCATTAGTTTTTTCTGCCTTGTTCATTAAATAATCATATGTTGAAAGGGATTGTACTGAAATGTTCTAAATTTCTTCCTATTTCTTTGGTCAGATGAGTAACCTTGTTGCCTCCCAAATCATGAATTATGCTGATGTCAGCTCCCGAGCTAACTCAATTGAAAAGTGGGTAGCAGTAGCTGATATTTGTCGATGTATGCACAATTATAATGGTGTGTTAGAAATCACATCAGCCTTGAACAGAAGTGCAATCTACAGACTTAAGAAAACTTGGGGTAAAGTATCCAAGCAGGTAAGAAAAATACTATTACAAGTAGGATTTCTAGATTTTGTTGGTCAGTGTGTTGTTCAGAGAACAACGTGTTGAGGTAGGATTCCTCCCATAAATATTTCTACTTTTACAGTAGTCTGACTGTTTGCTGGAATCACCAATTGGTACTGGTATTTCATGTGAAGGTCTTCTGTATTTAATTGATCCTTTTTATTGATATCATTAATTAAATGTCTGTTTGGAACAAACTGATTTCAACAGAATTAGCAAGTGCCTAAGACTACGGCTTGAGCCTGAAGTACTGAAATATTTGAGAAAACTAAATTTAGGTACTTTGAGATATACACATATAGGTGGATACTAGCTATAACTAAAGTCAGCTCAGGTGCCTAAAACAGGAGCCATATTTCCCTGCCTGTGCAGAAAGTTGGTAGAAAGGTCAGCATTTCTTCTCAAGATGGTGGGTTTTTTGCTACCTAGTAAGAGACTGTAGACAACCAGTCTTCTTTCTCATTTAGAGGCTCAAGTTTAGATGCAATGAATACCTCCCTTTAACACTTACCTTGTTGCTGAGACTGTCAGCAGCATGGTTAAGGCTGTGAGAACGACTGCCAGTAACAAAAATAAGACACACACACACAAAAGACTAGCCAGGATGAAGAGTATCCAGTCTTTTTATGTTCTCTGTTTTAAATGGTTTGAAGAAATCGGTTGAATGATTTGAATCTCAGCTTTCTGCTATTTCAAAAAAAAAGAGACTATTTTAGTATGGTGGAATAACAGAGCAAGGAGATCAGTAGGACAGAGCCAATCACTTGTAAGTTAAGCAGTATTTGGATACAGAGTTTATTCCACCAAATTGGAACATTTCAGGTTGCGCATTTTAGATCTGGTTAATTGACATGCAAAAGGTGAGCTTTTATCATTGCATTTCTCCGTATAATTCTGCAGCTTTTGTAAAGCACCAAAGCAGCACAAGCAATAAATCCACTTAAAATACATTCTGACTGTACTGCCTTCTCCAATCAACTTTTTCTCAGCTGCTTTGTAGGTGGTGCTATGTCCTTTTATTTAAAAATATGTTTAAAATCCTTTCAATACAAACTGTTATAAAAGAGTTTACCTGCAAAAAAATTTATGTTTAGAATTTGTTTGATATTTGAAATTCTCAATTAAAAAAGCCCAAACCAACAGATTAATGTTGTTGCATAGTTCTCCAGTACTTATTGGAAACATAATCTGAGTGTTTCATAAGCCTGCTATTTGAAGAAAAAGCCAGTGTCTGTTTCTGCCTACATCTTTCCCTTAATTGGAAATTCAGTTTCAAAAATAACAAATTTCTCATTATTCTCTATACTGTCTCAATTCTATAGCATAAATAGATTGAGAGGTAAACTTGTTTCACTTATGAAGTAACCAGGCTCTGATGGTGCCCACTGAAAGTAATTTGTATAAGACAGTAATATATTTTCAAATACATATTCAGCTTTTATCAGAAACTTGGACCCAAGACCAGCTTAGTGCAAGCTGCAAAACAGTAAACATCCTTTAGTGTCACTTATTTCAGTAGACGCAGCTGAGGATCCTCAGCAACATGTAAGATAAAGTCCCGAATATTCTTGTATACATGGTAAACTGAATTGCTGACGATTAATTTAATGACCTTGTGTTTTTTCCTGAATTTGCAGGCTAATAATGTTAGCATAGATACAGGTTCTATGTGCCACTCAAAGGAAAATCTTTAATGCTGCCTAATCTCCATTTTCAGAAATACACTAGGAACTACAATAAAGCTAAATTCCTAATGCTTATGTTATTACTTTTGAAAATGGGGTGAAGATGCTAAGTGATTACACCTTTTCTAAAAATCTAATCCCAGTCATTTATGTGGAACAGCAATGACATTTGTAATGCATTTTCTTTCTAGACAAAAGCTCTCATGGACAAGCTTCAGAAGACTGTATCATCTGAAGGAAGATTTAAAAACCTTAGAGAAACGCTCAAGAAGTATGCTTCCCTACAACATACAATTATGTTTTGTTATAAACAGTGGATAGGACATGTTAAAGATTAATTTGCTTTGATTAAGCTTTAATAATTAATATAATATTGCATAATATTTTTACCTAATAACCTTTTACATTCTAGTTTTATTCTTTTTGGCATTATTGTTTTGCTGAATATCCTGTGATGCAGTACTCCTGGTAGATAAATACAGTATCTCCAGAGAATCACTGAAACAAATTAAACTATTATTCTGTGTGAATGTTCCCTATTGGGTTTTACTTACACTGATAAACTTTTTCAATAAGTGTAAAGCTAGGCTTATAAAGAAAAGTTCTTCTTCAAAAGCCGGATTCCAAAGAGTCCTTGTTCCAGATAAGAAGTTTAGGACTTAGGACTAAGCCTGAGTCAGATCAAAGATCTGTTCACCCCTTTATCTTGTTTCTGACAGCGGCCAGTAGCTGATAAGAGGAACGCAGGAAGAGGACAAATGCACAGTGATATTTCCTCTCCTATAGCCTCCCAGCCTTCTGTAGTCTGCCACCTGGAAAATAGCCTTCTTGTTTTTTGTACAGTAGTCCTTGAATATCTTTTTTCTTGAATTAATGTGCCAGATCGTGTTCGACCTTGTATAATTTTGGTATTCAAAATATACTGTGACAAGGGTTCTACAATTCCTGTATCAACTCCAGCTGCATGCGTACAAAGTCTGTATTTTTCCAAGTTCTGTAACGAGAAGTAGACTTTCTAGGATTGAGTGGTACAACTACTTTAAATGATCTCGATAGAAGCAAAGAATTGAATTACTAGAATAATTACTGGAATGTTTCAAAATTTATATAGTTCAAGTTAGTCGATTTTTACGTAAAATATATCGTTGGGGAGCTAATCACTTTTTAAAAAATGTTTTTACTCTCACTATATGAACAGGTACTTTTACACACCCTTCAGTTAGTATATTGCTTGCCTGTGTACAACAGTCATCCTTGTAATATAAAAAAACACCCAAAATGAACTGCACTGCTAAGCATTGTCAGCAGTCTGCCTAAGTTAACAGTACAGCTTCTGCATTCTTCTTATGCCAGAGCTTCAGAAAACCAAGTGTGCTACTATTTCTGCTGAGGCAACAGTCAGTGAGCATGGAGCAGTGACTATTGTATAAGGGAAGGAATAGTCATTATCCCATTCCTCCTGTCCCTCCAAGAAAAGAAAATCTGTCTTCTCTAGGGTCTCTATTCCCGGTTTTCTAGATCATCATTGCTACCTCTCTATCTTTCTCGTTCTTCTTTGTGTTCACTGTTGAGAAGGCCTGAATAGACTTTGACAGAATGGTATATGCATGCATATGTATATATTTACATATACATATATGCATACATATGTAGGTATAAGTATGTATATATGTGCATGTTTATACATATGTATGTATATATATCTCCACATGCACACACTCACACACGCTCACATACATGCACCCTTACTATACGAGGATGGTTCCACGACTGCAGAACATCAACCACTCAGGAGCACATCCTTGTGCATTTTTAGCTTGTGTGTAGGATCTGTTTCTGATCTATTATCTGTGAGCCAGGATTGGAATATGCTTGAAGGTGTTCTCTGATTCCGGAGTTTACCTGTGCTTCCTCTCACTCCATCACATTACCATTCTACCTTTTGCTAAAGGTTATCTGCCGTTAATATTATATATTGGACAGAATACATTCGATTTGTCATGGGCAGAGCAAATACAAGGGAAGTCAGAAAGCTGTTTGTCTTAGAAATTAATGTAACCCATTGATTAGAAGTACATTAAGTAATAAAGAGTTTTTGTGGCTTATAAATAAATTAGTTTGCAAATTTAGCTACAGGCAAATACGCTGATTTCTTGTTTCACAGTTGTAACCCACCTGCTGTTCCCTACCTTGGAATGTACCTGACGGACCTGGCATTTATTGAAGAAGGAACACCAAACTTCACTGAGGAAGGCCTTGTCAATTTTTCCAAAATGAGAATGGTAATTTTCAGTTCCTTATATGCTTTCCCAACAGGTGTTTAATTATGTGAGTTAATTATTGATTTAATTATAACTCCTTTGAATTTAACGTCTAAGACCTACAAGCATATTGGCATCATGCAAGATAGATAGCTTTTTGAAAGCAATTACTTGACCCAGTCTTCTATCACCACCTTCTGGTAAACTGAGTATTTTTGCAGGGTGAATTTGCCTCCAGTTTGTTCTCTGAGAAATGACAAACAGAAAAAGCAGCTGTCCGAAGCTCATGAAGGAGCAATAAAAGGCTTTTTGAAATAACCAAAATTAAAGGAATGTAGTGGTTTACCAGAAAGCAGTAATCACAATCTTCTTTTCATGTGTGCTAGGGTCTTTCTAAAAAAACATTTTAAAGTTGATTTCTCTCCAACTACCATGTAATTTCTTGTAACAACTCCTCAGAGGGAAGCATGGAAATTTCTCTGCTAATCTCGGCTTAATGCCCTTCTTAGGGCTACACGTTGCAGCAGTCACTCAAGGCAAAGAGAAGAGAGGTTATCAGTATGGTGAGAGGAGAGACAAGGCGGTTCACTTGAGGCTAACTGAACAATAAATGGTTAATTTAGGAAAGTGAAATCCTTGGAAGCCATTAGGAGATGATCTCTGCCCTTCCCTTTCCTCCTCCCAGGATAAATTGCATAATTTGAGGCAAAATTCTTAGTAGAAGTCAAAATGCAGTTGTATTTACTCACATACATGTATTCTTTTGAAAGATCTCACATATTATCAGGGAAATACGCCAGTTCCAGCAGACCTCCTACCGCATAGAGCATCAGCAGAAGGTAAGGTTCTTCTTTGGCACTGTTACCTACTAACGAAATGAAAGCTGTGGTAGCAACTAGTTGTAAGATACAACTGTTGTTGAAAGCTAAAATCAACGTATTCAGCTCCCACGCACAGAGAGGAGAGGACAGACAGAAGTACAGACAAGTACCCTGGGGCTGTAGGACCCTCACCCTAGCAGAAACTCTTTATTTGACACTGTATATTGAAGCAAGTTTTTTCCTCCTTCTTTGGAAGCTCTCTTGGGATTGCAACCTTTGTGGGTCTGCAGTACTAGGGAATGGGTTCAAAGGGAAATGTGTTCTCCCTGCCCAGTTGGAAGCATAATTCCCCAGGGAATCCCAGAATCACGGGATCAGGGGACAGGAGATGGCCCAAGCATCTGCTGATGCTGTGTGCATCCTGCAGTTCTTTTTCCCTTGTCCCTCATGGGAGCAATAAAAATTCGCCCAAAGCCAGTCTGTGCATTCAGAGATTTCATCTCAGACTCCAGAAGAGCAACCAGGGCTTAGGTAACCTGGCTAAGGACTTGCCCATTCCTAAGAAGCCGTGCTTGATTCCTAGAGCGCTGCTGGTGCAGCTTTACACCATTCAAATGAGCTGTTGTGTTTCTGAAGAAAACAACGTGAGGGGATCTCAGGATCCAAAATGGGCTGAAGTGGAAAAGGAAAACAGGGAGATTTTTGTGGAAGTAACATACAGTCTGTTCATCCGTGTTTTCTCCATTCCAGGTCACTCATTATTTACTCGACAAGACACTCATCATAGACGAAGATACCTTGTATGAGCTTTCCCTAAAGATTGAACCCAGACTCCCCGCCTGAAGAGCCAGCTTTGCCTCAGAGTCTACGGAAAGCTTTAGTACAATGAACAAAATGATGCATGCCAAGTCCTAAAGACAGCAAGGGAAATATTGAGAAGAATGCAAGCTCTCTTTTCCAATAAGAGATACAGAGCCTCACAGCATTTCCCTCTCAGGCAAAGAAAATGAGCATCGGGGGTGGAAGACAAAGATGCTTCCTACCTGGATTAAGCGATTGCTGCTTTGCAAAGATAATGTTTTGCAGTAGGGACTATGCATTTCATGGAAAATAGAACTTTTCTGTGAAAGGGTACTCATTGTAGCCATCTTATGTGACAAATTCAGGGGACAGATTTAAATGGTGGTAATATACTCAGGTGTATTAGATAAATGAGCAAAATATGGCTGTGATGTGGTCTGGTTTGATGGCTAGCTGTGCGTTCACTGAGGCAGTAATGGTAGTGGTGTCTTCATATTGTGTTAACGTCATTGAAAAAACAGGATCTTAACAGTAATCTGTTATCTTGGAGTGACATTAAGGTAGCATCTAGTATCTTCAGTTCTGCAGTTGTTCAAAATACTTGCTATACATTTAATGCTACCCTTTATAAAATGATATATTCTTTAAATGTCTTGTCAGCCTTTTCTAAGGTGACTGATTTTACCTATAAATTAATTGTAAATATTTTTTTCATTGATACACAATGAGAGTATTTATAGCATGGAAAGCAAATGAACTAGTTGAATAGGTGTAAATAGTTGCCAGCCTTGCAAGCTTCATCTGGGAAATACAAGGTTAGGAGCTATACCTGAGTCTTGAGAAATCCAGACATACAGTGAGTGGCGTGGTTAGTCACGTTGCACACAGCCCTGGAAAAGGCACTTTATTTTTCTGCACCTCCTGCAGCTTCTCTGACAAGTCAGGCTACAGAGCACTTTCTGGACACACTGTGGAAAGAAATAACATGTCTGGTCTGGCCATGGGTAGTGATCAGCAATGAACACTAGGAGTTGGAGTGACAGTTCTGTTTTACGTGGAGTCAGGGGTTTGAAAAATGTCTATTTTTTGTTCAGCCATTCGGCACTGACTTAGCTCTAAAATTTTTCACATCAGTGGCAAACTTTGACTGCCAGCAAACACAAACTATATATTTTTATCTGAGCTAGTACTCATCATTTGCATATGGGCATATGTTTAAGAAAATGTGCTGTTTGTAAATGCTTCCAAAGCCTATGCTTTTGTGATGTACCAGGTAGATAGATGTCATTTCTACAGCTAGTTGGTACTTCTTGTATTTTCCTGATCAAGAGTGGCCTCTTGTAGCTGCATGGAAAGTGAGCTCAATTGCATGCTGTAAAGTGCATCATAGTATAAAACGCAGGTATTAGCACTGTTGAAAAAAATTGGCTGGAAAAGTGTCCTTACTTTTCCAATGATACTCAGCCAGTTGAAGAAATAGGGCTATATCTCTGTATACCTCCCTTAAATCCTCTCAGGGAGACAGATGTTTAAAATAGATTGTGACCTAGGCCTATCTGATCTGACATTTCTTATCACAGTCATGATGCTTCTTAACACTGGCGATGAAAAACGGATCTGCCTGGCTTGTGGTTTTTGTCTTTATTTGCACTTTAATTATATTGCTGGCCCAGCTCAGAGCTGCACAATAAATTCCATTTGTTCTGTCTGAGTGTAACTGCTGGCATTTATCAATGTACCTTAGCAACTGTAAATTTCATTAAGGTTCTTCATCACAAGGACCATCTCTTTGTAAATAACTGCATGAGGAAACATCACAAATACTGGAAAATTCCTCAATTAGACATGCAGACAGCAACAGAAAAGGAAATTCCGGAAACATTTTAAATAGTTCTGGTTATTGATTGCTGTAGAAATGAACATGGAAAATGTTCCTTGTAGAAGCAGCTTTTTATTGTCAAAAATGTGCTTGTTCTTTTCAGTAATGACTGACAAGAAGCTGATTGCATCCTAATGCATGATATGGGGAAAAAAAAGCATGGTTTATTTGGACCACAAAACCAACTTACTGTGTATTTTCTGTACAAAAGCAGTTACCATACAGTAGTTTCATAAAACACTTAGAATTAACAAAGAAACAGGGAAAAAGTGGTCAAAAAAGTGATCTCTTAACTTGGGTTTTATTGTTTCTCTGTTAACAAAGAAAATGTGTAACAACTGTCAATATCAATTGGCATCTCTGTTCTATGCTATTAACTGCTGCTTTATCTGCCTGTACCCCATTTTACCAAACTTCCTTGATGTTCTTAGGGTTACAGGGTACAATTCTTCATCTTACTCTTTTCACAGTTCATTGTTTTGTATTTCATGTGTCTATATTGGTTCTTCAGTGTTTCAAAACATTCAATGCATTTTAACGTTTGCAATATGCAGGGGTGGTGCCGTGCTCAAGCTACAGTATTACAAGTGGACAGAGGGGAAGACAAAGGATTAGACATGGGTTTTTTCAAAGGCGCTGAGCATCCATATCTTAAAATCAGTAGACAGTGTTGTAGTTCAGCCCCTCTGGAAAAGCATCTACTATTCCTATGCCAAAAGTTACCTCTTGGGTCAGTGGCACAATTTAGATTAGGATCACTAGAGTAGCTAGATACTTGATTTGTGTTCACAGCAACAAAGAAAGGTTACAGTCACAGTAATGTTTGATTTGCTGATGACTAATCTTAATCTATTTGGTTGGGGTTGCAATGCGTTCATTAAAATACGGGAGGCGACTGCTCAAAGAAGTGAGCACGCACCTCGTTATCCACAACGCTACCCAGCGTTGCGACCCCAGCCAAAGCTGGAAACAGCTGTTCTGCAGAAATCCTACACAGCGAGCGTAGAGCGGTGTGTCTGCCCCGCGGTGGGGTTGTGTACTTTGTGTGTAAGTGGCCTGAGTGCCTCTGCTACAGTACTGCTGCAGTGTGTGAGCTATGGCAATAGCAGGTAGGCAGCAGCAACCTGCTTTATGTGAGGCTTGTACATCTACGTACATCTATATAACCCGCTCGTGCAGTGATCTCCCTGTACAGCGCACAGGGATTGTGGAGCTCCTTGCTACCAGCTTCTCTGTGCCACTCCACCACAGCCATATAATATACAGAGATAGAAATCCCAGTCATAAAACACCCCCTCTTTGCCTCTGGTGTTTTAGGGAGGATGTCTCCAAGTGAGGACTTTGTCATTTCAATCTTGCTGTCTTTTAGGATCTTGTCCGTTACAGCTTTTATGCCGTGGAAGCAGAGCAGACTTGCTTTTCTGCAGTTGGAGCTGAAAAAGCCCAGCTGATTCAGGAGTCATAAGAAAGAGAAGGGCTGAAGCGCCTATCTACTTGCCTTTCTTAGCTCCTCAGCCCTGCTGCGCCAGTCAGATGCAACAGCCGTTATCACGTTGGAGGGGCTGCCTCCTTCGCACTCTCCGGACGGACAAAAACGTCTCAGGGTGTACGGGCTGGCTCGCTGCAATGGGGATAGCATATTTCACCCACTGGTTTCAGCAGTGGGCACATTTGCCAGCGAAGTCCAAGGGGAATTTTGCAGTATTTTTTTATTGCATAAGTAGCAGCCCGGATTCAGCCCGTCGTTATCTGGGAACCTGGGCAGCAGCACAGACACGTCCCCTTCCATGTGACAGCACTTGTCACACGCTGATACGGGGTTAGAGTTGCCTTCACCCCAGCCTTCACTCCCCTCCCCGTCCCGCTCCTCCCCCCACTAAATTCACCAGTATTGTTAGTGGACTGAGCCCGTGATTAGTCATCATGTGGAAGAAAACATAGATCTGGTGAATTTACAGTGGCAGTAAGTGTATATTCTGTCCCTTTCTTTCGGCTAGTCCTGTAACACAAATGTGTAGCTTAATAGTGAGAGATGATACTGGGACTGATCACCCTTATTTAAAAATAAGGAGGAGGTCTCCATCCTCTTTCTGCTTTCCTAGTTCTTAATACTGATTATTGTTCTGTAGGATAAAAAGGAACTTAACTATTTAAAGTATTTATTAACTTTAACGACATTGATTTTGATTTCAGGACATGTTCATTATCCCAAATTTCCTTCATAATCATTATTTATTTTTAAGGGTTTTACAAAGACATTGTTTTATTTGTATCGATACTCAGTCTTTCCTCCTTTCACTCTTACCAGCAACATTAAACTTAGATATATGATTTCAAATTCTCACCGATAGAGACATTTTTACCCACTCATAATTGTTATTCCTTAAGGGCAAAATCCTTCAGACCTCATTCTGATAATACCTTAGGCTTCACTGAGAGCTTTTCATAAGTAAGTATTTGGGGATCTGGCTCTCAGCTATTTGCCTGTTACAGTTTTTGCCTCCAAAGGTCAAATGTCTCAGTGTAGGATGCTTTGTGTCCAATACGCTGCTCAACTATGGTTGTTTTGTTGTACCTTTACTTTTGAAATAGTCTCCGGAGTTTTGTTCTTTAGGAGGATAGATGTATGTTTATTTGACAGATGTACCTATATCTAACATGTTACTTAGTGCACAATCCAGATGTTTTTGCATGTATTGTAACTTAACTTTTGACCAGAGGTTATTGCTTTGTATTGTTAGTAAGGCATATCAGGCAGGGTTTTGTGCCTATATGCTAATTAAACATTCTTTTTTTTCCTGAGTTTAAGACTCCTTACTGGTATCTCTTTATTTTTTTACCCCTCCAGTGGTGAAGAATTAAATATACTCCTTCTGAATTACTGAGTCTTTTAGAGAAACATGGGAGGGGAAGGGGCAAGCCATTAATAAGAAGGGCAAAAATCAGAGAAAATTCTGGGTCTCTACTGGGAGCGAGTGGTTTGAATTACTGCATTTTATTCTTTTTTCACTCATGCTGCATTGCAGCTGCTGGGGGCATCACTGGGAATAATGCTGATTTTAACTTGGAACAGAGAATGAAGCCTACTTCATACAGAACTAGAAATGCTGATTGACTGTGAAGTGTATGGCACAAATAACTAAATGAGACATGTAACGGATTAAACTGAACCAGCTGCACAACCTGTTCTTTTTCAGCTGAGGAAAACCTCTGCCCTTTCACACCTCCATTCCCTTTATAGGAAGTTACAAGGAGGTGGAGATTAAGTATCATTTCAGAAGGTGTTTAAGGACCTTCCATTTCAATAGAACATTTCTGTAGGCAAAAGGCAATTAATTATATAGAGTAAATAACATTGTCCGTAACTTCTTTATCCTGTTGGTTTGGGTTTGGACTTCAGTCTAAACCTCCCTAGCCTTCTCTTGGCTGGTGTCCTTCCCTGGATTTAAAGAAATACTATAGCCACATTTTATAGTGAAGTAAACACAGAAAACATTTTTGGTTTGTAAATATGGTATGTCCCTCCTCTTGCAATAGGAAAACAAGTCACAAGGAGATAAAATGATTTGCAAATTGAAGCAAAACAGAGTTTAAGACTACGAAACCAGGTCTCCAGCTTCTGTTATATGCAGTCATCACAGTTTACTGCTTTCCTTTGTAGAACTGGGTAATTTCTTTAAGATAGAAGCCTATTAAATTTCAGGTGGGGTCTCACAAGAGCAGAGTAGAGGGGGAGAATCAGCTCCCTCGACCTGCGGGCCACGCTTCTTTATATGCAGCCCAGAATACAGTTGGCTTTCTGGGCTGCAAGAACACGTTGCCAGCTCATGTCAAATTTTGTGTCCACCAGTATCGCAAAGCTCTTCTCTGCAGGGCTGCTCTCAATCCATTCCCCCAGTCTGTACTGATATCAGAGCTTGCCCCAACTCAGGTGCAGAACCTTGCACTTGGCCTTGTTGAACTTCATTGGGTTTGCCAGGCCCACTCTTCCAGCCTGTCAAGGTCCCTCTGGATGAGGCGGGAGTTTGTTCCCTCTAGTGAATGAACTGGACCACTCAGCCTCATGTCAGCTGCAAACTTGGTGAGAGTGCACTCAATCCCGCTTCCTATGTCATTAATGAAGAAATTAAATAGTATTGGTCCTAGTGTAGACCCTTGAGGGACACCACTGGTTACTGGTCTGCAGTTGGACATTGAGCTGTTGACTACAACTCTTCAGGCACCACCATCCAGCCAGTTCCTTGTCCATCCAACAGACCATCCATCAAATCCGTATCTCTCCAATTTAGAGAGAAGGATATTGCGGAGGACCATGTCAAAGACCCTACAGAAGTCCAGATAGATGACATCCGTAGCTCTTCTGTTGTCCACTGATGCAGTCACTCCATCGTAGAGGACCACTAGATTAGTCAGCCATGATCTGTCATGCTGACTGTCTCTCCTCAGCTCCCTGCCTTCTATATGTCTCAACATTTCTTCCAGGAGGATCTGCTCCATGATCTTACTGGGCACAATAAGATTATGGATTATTGTTTAGCAAGGGGGAAGCTGTTTTCTACATTTTAGTATGTTGTGAGAAAACAACTAAATCCTCTGTAAAATGGTAGACTCACTGAAATGGTCAGATCTCCAAGGAATTTGAATACCTTCAAACTGGAAGAGGGTAGATTTAGATTAGATCTCAGGAAGAAAATTTTCACTCTGAGGGTGTTGAGACACTGGAACAGGTTACCCAGGGAAGCTGTGGAGGCCCCATCCCTGGAATTGTTCAAGGCCAGGTTACATGAGGCTTTAAGCAACCTGGTGTAGTGGGAGGTGTCCTTGCCCATGGCAAGGGGGTTGGAACTAGATGATCTTTAAGGTCCCTACCAACCTAAACCATTCTATGATTCTATGAAATCTTACAGCACACAACCCTTTTTAATCTTGACCATGAAGAAGGAGGGGGAAGCGTGTACAGGCTGTTCAAAATCCTCAGCTGTGTGAAGAAGAAACTGAAATTGGTCTTCACTGGTTGTGCAAAGGTGATGAATGAGAATTGTGAAGACTGAACTATGCCTTGAATGTTACATTCTAATGTTCTGGCCCTATCTGTATATAGCCTAGAAGAAGTACAATTTTGGAAGAGCAGATTTTTGCTTGAAATTTCCAGTTTTGAAGAGGACTGAAACAATCACTGGTGTTCATTCCAAGTCCCCAACTGCTGCAGCCAACCCTGTACATGTGGGTTGGTAAGTGTAGCAGCAGAAGCCATTTCAAGTTTGTTTTCCTAGAGGTAGCAACTCCACTGTGTAAGCCTCTTTGAATCAGACACCTGATGCTCATGGTGTGCACATGCCTAGATGGATGAGTCAGAAACAAAGGAATAATTATCACTTGTGTAATAATTAGGCTTGTGTTCTCTCCCACTACTCTTCCTGGAAGCTCTTGATTTATACAGATTGGGGACAGTGTGTATAAATCATGTCTAGATCCTAGATATGTTTCATGTAAATCAAAAATAGTAACTTTTCCAGCCAGAGAAGACACAAAGTCCTATCAATGCTTTCCATTCTGCTCTAAATCTAAGTATTTTATTTATTCCTTTTCATTTACTGTTAAAATTTCATCTCCAATGGGAGAGCCATCTGAAGAAGAGCTGGAGTTTCCATGACAAAAAGTGCTGGATCAGCATGGTGAAAAGAGAGGAGGCATCCAGAGTTCAACATACCTGAATATGTTTGTTGGCTGTCTTTCTCTAGTCATTAGTCTTTTGAATTCCCTGACAAATCACAGTCTCAGAACTGGTTAATTTTGCCATTTTGGTAATTTTAAATTAACTGCTGCATTTTCAGTACTGTTTTATGAGAGGAATAAGAATCCCACCTGTGGAAAGGCTAGAATGAGAGATCCAGATCCACATAGTTGGGGTGTGTTTTGAGCAGAAAGCAATGGCCTGCTGGACTGTGAGCCTCCATCACCAGCAGCGGCTGGCCCTGCAACAGCAGCCGAAGAACAGAATGAATGTCCTCTGCTGGGTCAGAGAGCAGCGGATGTCAAAGTCTCTTCTTGTAAAGCAGTAATGTTTGTAATCGTGTTTTCAACATACACCCTTGAGAGAAAATAGCATTCCAGTGAAATACAAATACACTTTTTTCATTTTTTTAAATGAGACAAAAGCTTTGCCAAAATGTCACGCAAGAGCAACTTTTCAAAGGGCTGAAACTGTCTGAAACTGAATTGTCGTCCCTTTCACATGCATGATCTACACTGGACAATTCTACCTCCAGTCTAATTAAAAACATCTGCATTGTGATACTGTGCAATGTAGTCTGCAACACAGCTGGCAAAAACACTGTGATCGCTTTTTAGGCAATTGCACTGAAGGCCACATGGTTCTGTTGTAAGGATTTTGGATATTCCTGCTTTTCCAAAGGGTCAACTCCATTTGTAGGAAAAACTTTTCTCCTCCTTTCGGCCAGAAAATACACTGCTAATTATAGAGGACCTTTCCTATAGTAGGTGGTGGATGTCCTGTGAAGTGCAACTTCAATAACTTAAAATAACTGGGGTTATTTTTAACTGGTTGGATCTAGTTGAGCTCTTCAGTTAGTAGACATGTATTAGCAACTTAAGGTGCCTTTCTTTGGAGTAATCATAACTGTAGGAGGACTGTTCTGTGCCTACTTATGCACTTGGTCTTGGTGAATTTATACCCATGCTTAGCACCACGTACTTGCTTAAATTCCATCAACATCAGTGGGATGCAAGTGGTTGAACACCACCTCAAAACGGAATGTTGTTCCAGTTTGAGATCTCGGTGACTGCATATATTCTATGTAAGTGGATATTGAACATCCACAGTCACAAGGAAACCTCAGTAAGAAATCTGGGAACAATTTGGTAAACAATTATGTTTGTTCCCAAGATGGTATGCTTCACTGCATGATTCTAAGTCTATCTTTAGGAATCTCAAGACTTAAAGATCCATCAAAATTGAATTGCACCGGGGGCAAACTGACTGCTAGCTTATAAGGATATTGTGTGTAGTGGCTCTTTGCAGCTGTACAATAGCAGAGCTCTGACTCCAACAGCAGGAGAGGTAGCGATTAGTGTCCTTGCAAGCTCTTTAGAACAAATACAGTGTCCTCTAATTCCTAATTTGATACATATTATAAGTAAGAATAACTAGGCTTATAATTTCTGTCCCTTTGATTAGTAATAAATTATTTCCCACATATTGAAATGTGACTTTATAGACATTTTCTTTGAAAGAAATGCGCTAATCAGGAAGACCTTCCCATAAAACAAAATTACCTTCCTCTGATCCATATAAGTAACTTCGCTATTCAGCAGCTTCCACAACAAACTCCAACAAGACACAAATTATTGCTGAATTTCAGCTGAACTCCCTGTGCAGGGACAGATGGCATTAATATGGATAGCAATTGATCTAACACTCAGCTACTGCTACCTCCCCAGCACAAGCAATGAAACCAAGACAGCATTTTAATTGGGAGAGTTCACATAAATATTTAGGTTAGATAGAGATGAAAATAGGGCATTATTTTGGATAGATCCTAGCACCCCAACTGTTTCTGTAAGAGTTCCTCACAAAATAGATCGAAGAACCGTAGTAAGACCAAGCTATTTTTCAATATTAATGATATATTCTTCAGAAATTGTAAGGGAACCTGCTAACACTGTTTGCCAGATATTTGCGAAGTTAGCTAACAGGCTGAGTTTCGTTTGCATTTTCTGTTCTTCCCGTCTCTGAGCTGCAAAATAGCTTAAACATCTGCGTAAGCCAGCAAGGCACTTCAGTTCAGGGTATCACCTGCTTCGAGGTGAAGGTCTTTGTCTGTTCAAGGGCTTTATGAAGAAGGCTGCCTTTAGTCCAAAATTTAAAACGTGATACAAACCTCAGCTGTGAGCTGCTGAACTGGAGTGTGGGGGCTGCATTGCTGCCAAAGAGGTGACATTAAATGCAGACTTGGGGGACTTGGAGCAGGAGCAAAAGATGTGGCACAGCCACAAAGGAGCTCTTACCCAGTACAAAAGGAAAAGCTGGTTTCTGTTTTCTCTGCCAGTTCTTGCACAGGGGCGGATTTGTTGTGCTCATATTTCAGTACTCATGTTACCACAAAAGATCCTTAATTGGAATTTTTTTTTTCTATCAATACCAGAAACATAGTGTCGGTTTGATAAAAAGCAGGTGTGGTAAAGACAGGGTGTTTCAAATACTTGGTATTCCAGATGCATTAATCTGGAGTTGCTGTTTTGTTTTTAATTATGGTGGGCATGCGTGGCTCTCATTAATCCAAACAAGTCATGACATTCCAGGGGAGAGATGTCTATGTTTTGTAAAGCTTCAAAAATCTGACATTTGTGTTTAGGAAATTGCTATGTATAATTCAAGGAATATTAAATGTACAAAAGAAAAAGCATTTTAAAGTCTTGGATTTTTAAAAGCTGCACAGTACTGGCCTCTGTGTTCCTCTGTCAGCCTTGATAAATGTTCAGCTAGGTGAATGAAATTGATTATTCTTTTTTGCGTTCTGAGCCATCGCATGTTATTTACGTACTTTATGACTATGTAGCTATAGTAATTCTAGATGGGAGGCTTCAGATATCCTCCTTTTACATTTCACATTTCTGGACCTGTCCACCTTACAAAGAGTCAAGAACTAATGTCGTGAATTAAAAAGTAATGGGGAAAAAAAAATGCCCACTGTGATCTCAGCTCATTGTGGGTCCCATTCCCTCCTCTGACCTGTTTCCGCCTGGGTTGTGTGCAGGTGGATTTCTCCTGCTCTCTGTGTTTCTCAGGAGCTGTTTAGGCAGGCAGGGCAATCCAGCACAGAAGCTGCTCTTGACCTTTCTGTTTTGGCTGTCACTAAATGGGCCCTTGGGGGTGAATCAGCAGAGGTGCATCTCATTGCAGTTAAACATCTGGCCAACCATTTGCTGACATGAACTCTTTCCCCTTGAGAAGTGTTTGAAAGATGATGTTGCTATCACCCGACTGCGACGTGCCCCCCTCCTGCCACATCCCGCTTATGTCCTCAAGGGCACCCTTGTGCGAGCAGATGTCATTCATGTAACCCAGTGAAATAGGATTGGCCACTGCAGCAATTATTTTGATTTCCCTCACCTCCTTTTCCCCCTCTCATATTACCTGGGCTTCTGTCAGCACACCAACTTGTTATTCCCTTTATACTCTGGGCTCACTGCAGGTAGCAGGACGTGTCTACCTTCAGCTTCAAGGTCAGTTTAACTACCTATATTGCTTTTGTAGCCTCGAAGGGTAGCATTTCAAAGACAAGGGTTATTAAAAACAAATTCAAAGCACCACAGCATGTGGTGTAATTGCTTATAATTTATTGATTCGCACAACTACTTGGTGCAGGTAAAAATGTGTCAGCCCACTGTGGAGCTGCTTCAAATGCTGACCCTTAAGTAACAGTTTTAGTTAGGGAAAAATAAGTTCCTTTGCAGGTGTGTAACAAGTTCAGAAAAAACATCTCTAATTCAGCAAGTTTTTTGTGAATTTGTAGGTCTCTGTACTGCGGAGAGGGAGGATTTTATACTGTAAAATAGTGTCGGATTGATTGAGAAGCGCAGCACTGCCTGCACCTTGGTTGGACTTCAGCAGGAGAACTTGGGCTTCTGAGTCTCACCATGTCTGGTCTGACTGGCCAGATCTTCAGTTGATAGAAATCAAAAATCATGTTGTTACTAAGGGGTAGTTACTAGGCAGTAGTTGTCTGATCTATGAAGAGTCAGTCTTTTCCATGTCTTCTCTATTTATATGAATCTATTCATAGATTCATAGTTTGGTTGGGTTTTTTTTCCAAATTATTAGATTTTTATAGCCATTCGCTCACCTCTGGCATTACAAGGAGAAAGAAACAGAAATTTAGTTGTTTTCTTCGTAGAAATATTCCATGCTGTGATTAAGGCACAGCTAGAATGATACACTGGCATTGTTTATACACTCCAGACACTGTATCTTAAACCCAGACTACTCAAAAAGGTTCGAGTCTTGCTCAGGGTGATCTATGAGAAAATGAAAAAAGCTATCAACATTGAATTATGAGATTTAAGGTTTTAATTTATATCTTAGCCTCTGAACCTGTAGAGTGATATAGCAAACCAAGAGCAATGTAAACTCTTTTCAGGACATCTAAAAAAGGTCTCTCGTGCATGTACTCACTTGTGACATTTATTTCAGATGTTTCTAAGGTGCCAGCAACTTCCACAGATGGGCAGAGAAAACTTTCCACTGGCATCTGTAGGCTTTAGCTCAAGCTAAGGATGACTCAAAGGAATTACTTCTCAGATATAAAAGACCAGCCTCCTTCTCTCTCCACCACGTGAAAGTTCAGCTCACTGTAGTGATACCGTTAGCTAAACGGCTTAACAGTTTAAGATGTGCGTACACGTTATCTGTGATTATAAACCTGTGTGAACTTTAGCTATGACTCTGCCATTCCTCTAAAATGTCACTCAGGATCACATGGTATGGCAATTAATACCATCCATGACATGGTACAAATATTTAATCTAGTTCTATTTCTAGAAATGTCACTGTAACCCTTGTACCTTCCTTCCTTCCTTGGCTAAAAGCGCATGTGATGCCTAGTGTGAAATATAGGATAACCAATACCTGTGCTCAGATACATTAAGAGAAGAAAAGGAGCTGACAACTTCCTCTTTAAAAGTAGTTCAAGAAAGTGGAGAATTAATAGCAAAAGCATTATTTTGTAAATATTAAAAGAATAGTAAAGTTCGCAAGTTCCTTAAAGGGTAAAGAGGCAGTTTGTGCTCCCAGAGAGGGATGCAGCAGCTTCACCTGTGTGCAGATTACAGGCTCTGCGTGTGCAATGGGACACGGCTGAGGCAGTCTGAGCATGGTAGTACCTGTGAATCAAATCTCCTGGAGACTCTCTGCAGCCTCTGGCCAGACCAGCAAGGGGAGTTTTGCTACATCAGTTTTCTTAAGTTGATTTGAAAGAGGATCTTTTTAGTGTTGGTGAAGTACCTGCTGTACAAAAGCCATATTTCTTCTGGAGAGTACCTTCACCTTTAGCAGGTGCTTTAATCTAGGTGTGTCGTGAATAAGAGGGAAAACTAGTTTAAGGTCCTGAAATAGGCATTCTCCAATTTTTTTTTCATCCTGGCGTTCAAACAATGGTTACAAACAGCCCCTCCACCTTAAATAATAGTTGCAATCCTTTGGGCTGTTTCTCAGCCAGCACCAGATTTGCCGTAGTGACTTCTGCTAAATCTTGCTGCTGGCTTTTGTCTCCACCTTCTGTGAATGGTAAGTGACACATCCATTAAAATTTAGTTTTAAAACCAAATTATACTCCTGGCAGGATATTGATGTCCTGAAGGCTGGTTACAGGTAGCTGGGCATGTCTTGGGGGAGAGCAGAGAGATAAAAGCTATGACCTCTAAGATCATGACCTTTCAGACAGGTTTTGCTGATTCACTGGCCATAAGTCATATTGGAATACTGCTCTGGAGAAGGCAAGGCTGATTTGAATCTGAATTTGCTTACCCTTTATGCTGCCAATGTGGTGAGAGGATGGAAATGAAGAAACCTTGTTTTTGCAGACACTTACCCCTACATGCTGTAAAGCTTAGTGGCTGTTACTTTAAGTCAGTGTTGCATTTACTCCCCTCACAATTAACCACTGCAGACATTGACCCAGAAGATGACTTGTAAGTAATTAATCAAAACTGTTCACTGTAGGAGGGAACCTGGTGCATGGAGGATACACTGCAACTGTTTCTGAGCCAATTGCTCTGTGTTTCTTCCTGTACAACAGTACTTTTGCTTTCTCCAAGTGATAGCACAAGTACAAATGACCTTGGAAAGAAAACTTTAAAGGACTTTTTGCCAGTAACAAATTCCACTCTTAGAGTTACTGAGCTGTGCTCCATGCCCTGCCCTTGGGCCAGAAGTATGTGTAATGCTGGAGGCATACAAAAGACATCTTAACTAGTTACCATGAGGTGAAGCCAGTATCCAAAGTATGAGCAGAACGGCGTAGTAAGGGGAAAATGTGCAAGGCAAGTATTCCAAGCGTTTGTCAGACTCAAATACTGGGAGCCATCAAAGTGTCTTGCAGCACACAACTAACAAGAAAAAAACCAAAACCTTCCCTGCCACTTTACCTGGAGAAAATCCACCCAATGCTGGATACCAGCTGAGATGTATATCTTGCCCTCCACCTTCAGCAGTTAAAGGATGCCCAGTTGTGGGCACTGCTGAAGACCATGCTATCTGCAAAGGAAAGGAAGACAGACGTGTTGTAAGTGCTGGATGACAGTAGAGCAGACGAGCCCTGATGGTGGTAAGGAGAAGCAGGAGATAAATGGTTTGAACAGGACCATTGCATGAGAGCCAGCAATCTTGGCACTCGCATTAGAGAGCTGGTGAGCCAAACCTGAGTGATGCCATGCGCAGCAGAAGCAGGTGCACCCTCCCAGTTACAGCACTAGCTGGCACTGCAGTGCTCATGAGGTCCATTTTTTGTATTTATGCCATCTGCTAAGGGATTTGAGAAGCTCATGCTCTTCTCTCCCTGATATTCCCTGCCTGCTCTTCTTTCCATCAGCCTGCAACAAGGTCAGTGCTGTCCTAATCTGTGGACTTGAGCTAGCACTCCAATGCACATTTCCCCACTGCAAAATACCAGTTCTCATTAATTCACTTTAGACTGCTGTGTCTCCTGATGCATCAGCTTCTGCTGATCTGCATACAGAATATATACGGTGCTCCAGCTTTGTCATAGCCTTGCACTGAAACAGTTCAGTTTAGATCACATCTCTGAATATTTCTTACACAATGTGCTGAAATGCCCACATCATCAAATTAGCAAGGAAGAAGCTGTCTGACTTTTAATGTGCCTATCCATTACATTTTGGAAAAATGGTCTTATTACTATCAGAGTATTATCTGAGTGACACATGCTTGAGGTCTCATGCCATGAATCCTAAGAATCTCATTAAAATCTATAAAATAAAATCATTAAGCATTATACTTCAAAAAAAGAGATCTCGTTTGGACAACTGAAGAAGAGATGGTCACAGAACTAAAAATTAGATGCAGCTAATTCTGTTCTATGTGTTACCAAAATAAAGTCCAAATTCACACGTAGCTTGCGGTGCATTGAAAGAACCTGAAACTTCTGCAAGGCTGGTGCAGTTATAAACCATTTAGCAGAGAAACCATTTTTAAGTAGAAAACCATAAATGATAATTGGGAACCATTTCAGAATATTTTATCAGTACATTCAGAATCCCACAACAGAGGAGAAAACGTCTCTGCTTATTAGGAAACATTCCAGTTTAAAGGGAAAGTGAAAGTTAACAGTAAAAAAATTGATAGGACTGATAGAGACTTCAGTTAACCAGGCTCCTGCCGTTGCAGACAACCCCATCACATAATCTTATTTGGAAGTGTATCTATGTCCATATCAGAAATAGTTCCCCGGCTGCTCCAATGGGGAAGCTCCCTAGGCCGTGCTGAGGACTGCAGTCATCACTCCTGACCCGCGGTTCAGGGAAGTCTGTGACTCCCAAAAGGGGCCAGCACTCGGCAGGCAATGACCACAGGGTGCACTTCTAGTGAACGGCGGCAGTCCCAAGGGGCTGATACGATTTCCGAATGCAAAAGCTATTTAGTAGACACAGAGATGCTCTGCTGCTTCCATTTTGGAGACCTGGAATGACTGGACTATTCCAGTACCAGGAGGATGTTGGGGATGAAACAAAATGGAAAGAGTTCAGGGAAGAGCTAAAGAGTGAATAGTAAATTTGAAAATATGATAAAAAAACTGATGGAGAGCCATAAAAAGTGCTAGTTATTAAGTAGCTACATGTGGAACAAATAATGAGTAGAAATTTCTACAACAAACTGATAAAAGTAATAACAAAAGCCAGTGATTCAAACTGAAGGCAAACAAATGCAGGCCAAAAATACGAGTTTTATTTATTTTTTTTAAACTTAGGTTGATTAACCCTTGGAACTCCTTTATCTTCTCCAGACCATACCCTCTCTAGATAGTTTTAAATGGAAGACAGATGCTTTCCTAATGCAGGTGTTTTCCTTCCAGCACACCTGATCAGCACAGGCAAGTGCTTGATTCCTTTTCAAGGGTTAAACCTGATAATCACAAAAGTTCTTCTGATCTTGAAAAATTAATCTTTCCCCTTCCCAGCTGTGCTACAGTAGCATTATAGTAATCTGTGATAAAATGGATTTTCTGTCATCATGAGCACAAGAGAAGACCCTTAGGAAACACCTAGAAGAGAAGAGTGTGCACTTCCTTTTTTTTTAGGTTGTGCAATGGTTAAATTTCCCTGATGAAAGTGAAATCCTTACAGTGCTGGCCTAATGATAGTCTGCAGTGAAACCTGAATCACAGCATGGTATTCCTGATAAACTGTTCCTAGAAAAAACTTACGCCTTTAACGACACCTTTGCCTGGAATAATTATTTTTCTCCGAATCCACAGATGTGGTGATGGTGCAAACTTATTGTTAGGGCAGGTTGACATTTTCTGTGGGGAAAAAAACAGCTAAATCTGTTAATAATTTGAGGTCAGATTTGACAAATAGCTTTGATGAGAATTTTTTATAGTTTGAGACCATTCCGTTCAGACTCTTTCAAAATGTATCTTTTTGAAATCTCTGTTTTGAAGCAATGCATTACTTAGAAGTCATAATATTTTTAGCAGGAAAAAAATGAAACACAAACCAAAATGGTCTTGTTTCCTGTCAAATGAAGTGCGCTGTTCATTATATACCCTTATTATGTAAAAACTTTGTTTGCTGAACTTGAACAACAGGTTTTTGAGGAAGTCTATTTGTGCTGTTTTGATTGTGTGTGGACTACCTGTGCAAGGCATAACATGGACTTAGTTTGTGCTCCACTTTTATATGCATTTATGTTCAGATCTCTAGCCCACCCTTGTGGCAAGAGCTGTTGATTGAATTAGGAGTTACACCATGTTGGCAAAAAGGATTACAGTCACCTTTCCACAGCAGTCCAGATGATTTTTTTCTTCTCATAAGAAATTCTAACTTTCGTGTTCCCCTAGACCCTTTGCATTTGACAATCACAAATGATGGTCGCTGCGATGGCAATGCCACGCTGCAGTCAGAAGGCCGTACCTAAGGAGCAGAAGATCAGGTCAGCTGTCATCTCCCAGTTCCTGCAGGCAGCAGCTGCGTGATGCTGTGATGCATGCTTGTCAGGTCACCTTCTCAGCAAAGTCACCCTTTTCTGCAGGAGTGACTGGGTTTAAAAAGCTGAGGCACTTACTGGTAAAGACAGAAACTGAACTTCTGCTTACAGAACTGTAAAATTCGGGGAAGGAACTGTTAGGCTGAGGAGTACTGGGCTTAAACTGTAACAAGGGATGTGTAGTTAGACAAAAGTTTTTTTTAGAAAAAGCCTATCTTACTCAGATTTTTTTTTTTTAATTTTTTTTTTTTTAGGTAGTTAACGTACGCAGGCTGTGGCATCTCCAGTGTTGGAGGCTTTTAAGAGCTGTTAGAGGAGCATCTGTCAGGTAAAGTACAGTCTGCTTCAGGGTAAGAAAAACAACAAGGCAAGAATGACCTGGGGGCCAAGGCAGGCAGCCAGAATGGAAGATAACATTGCCAACAAGAAAAATACTTGTGTTATGGGGCTTTATTAAAACTCAAAAAGGAAAACAATTTTATGAGCATAAAAATCTGCCTTTGATCAGGTGGCCAAAAGTGAGTCATTCTGTCCCAAAGGTACAGACCCATTTAGCCTATCACACCTGAAAAGGTGAGAAAACTACTGATGCTGCCTGAACAAGGGAGAACGGGACAATTAAACTGTCCATGCTGAGAGGGTCTGCTTTAGGGATTAAAGCTCGGCATTGCACATCCAGTCAAAGACAGGCATAAATAGGAGTAAGGAGGGGGTACGCATACTCGTTCAGTAGAAGGAGTAAGGTACAACATCCTTGTATTTCCCAGATCAGCCATGGCACAAAGCCTTCACAGAGTTACCAAGGAAGTCTCTGCCTTTTCAAACTGGTTCCTTTTCCCCCAGGTTCATCTGTTTCTTTTTGCAGGTGGTTTATTTCCCTTCTGTTCACAGGCTGTGATTTCTGTTAACACCCTATACCTCAGGCACACAGTGTAGTTCAGCCTGAAAGAAAGGATGCCAAGTTACCCGCAGCCACCCAGGGTATTGTTCACACACCACGTTCTGCAGAAGGTTTGCTCTGCTCAGCTGCTCCAGGATCGGGCACTCTCTTAGCCAATAGCTGCTGCAAGGGCAAAGTGAAGGACACAAGAAGCACTGAGTCAGCACGTAAATAACCTTCACCTTTTAACAACTTTGGCAAGCATGGTTTGTCCCCCAAAGAAATCACAGAGAGCAGCTTCCAGCATCCTTCACCATCACATAGCTCCCATCTACTTCTCAGCTCCTCCAGAAGAAATTAATGCCAAGTGCCTAGCGAAGAGCACACTCTCCTTACCTTCCAGTCCCAGACCACATCATGCTGATCCAGAGAGTAACTTTCTGGCTGGGACATTGCTTCTATCCATTGTGCATCCTTGATCATTGGAAAAGGCTCAAAGGTAGAAAAATACGCAGTCAGTCAATCAATTGCTGCTGTTACAAAGGATGGGACTTTCACGTCACATGGCATTAGTACAAGGGATGGAGGTTACGCGAAAACAGCAAACAACGTAGTGCAGCCTTGCCAGCAGATATGTGACATGGCTAAATATAATGACCTGTCTGAGGCTGTTAGCTTTACCTGCTAGGCTGCGGTACACAATGCAGTCGATAGATGCACTGCTCTGGTTATTTCTGAAGCATTATAATTATCCTGTTGTGCCTCGCGCTTCTTTCTAAATACACACTGCACACGATTCCTCTCATTTAATCAGATGTATGGACCAGATTTGTCCCGTAAAGTGAAACAGGATTTAGAAGCTCCCAAAAAATTCAGGCTGGTGGAAATGCTGATGACTGCCTGGGGTCACTGAAGTCATAATGTCACTGTCTGCAATGGGATTTTGATACAGTTTCTCATTTTCAGGACAGGATTTTGACTGCCAGCCAATTCCTTGCAGTAAAGATGGCATCTGTGAAACAGAACTATAAATACATAGAGCTGCTATGAAAATACATGTATTGTTTCTCAGACACTTTGGTATAACAATAATAGTTCTGTGAAGATTAGTCATAAGCAAATATTTCCAGAGTGTAGGATGGGGATGCTATACTGTGAAAAGGCACAAGAACCATCTGCTAAATACACAGAAAAGAAAGCAGCACAAAAACCTCCATCACAAACCTCGTATTTGATTTTGATTTACAGTCAAACATTCTCCCACTGCATTTTGGGAGGAAGAAATCCTGTTGCAGTCATGAAAGCCTTTCCTGCAACTCACCTAAACGAATTCATGGATGGAGGGGAGCCGATCCCAGAGATAAGATAAGGCTACAATCGATGAGATGATCTGCCTCCTGTCCCAGCCAGGTGTCAGCACATATTTCATTATACTCTAATGCTGTGCAACTAATTCTTGAGGACTCAGAATAGCTGAGGAAATCACAATGTATTCCTAATGGGGGAAAAAAAATAAAAATGCCTTCCCTGTGTGCTCTCTCCCCATTTCTCTTTTAGGGAAATTCTTTCAGTGAAAAAAGATTGATACTTCTGTCAATCAGGCAGCACCTTTCTCTGGAAGGAAAGTTAGATAAATGTATATTGCATATTGCAGGCATGGAGGAGACAGAATAACAAAATTCACATACAAAATTATTTAACCTCCAAAAGAATGGCGAAGACATTACATAAACAATTACCTTTTTTAAAACTTTGAAAAAACAACTGAAACAGCATATCCTGGTGGAAGTTCATGTTTTCTTGTAACTCTTCCATGCCTGTTTCCCAAATATGATTTACCAGAGTCTAGTTTTAAGCATAAGCCTCTATCAATGACACAAACTGGAATTTGTGTCCTTTATTTAAACAGGAGTGGTATCTTCCTGAGGAACTCACAGTCACCAGCAATACTAGTCAAATTCTGATTCTTGGAAGAAAAAATGTGCATTGTCTTCTTCAGAATTCCACAGTACATCCCATTTTCTCTCCTAGACTACAGGAGACTCCTAGTCTCCTGTACTCCAGACACAATCCCAAACCCATAGCTCCTCTATGAACATGCTGCTGGGAAAAAATAATAGACCATATGAATTTCAGACCAAGGAATTTTCATTGAATCACAGATTCATAGAATGGTTTGGGCTGGAAGACACCTTTAAAAATCATCTAGTCCAACTTTCCTGCTGTAGGCAAGGACAGCTCTCACTACATCTGGTTGCTCAAAGCCCCATCCAACCTGACCTTGCACCCTTCCAGGGATGGGGCATCCACAACTTCTCTGGGCAACCTGCTACAGTGTCTCCCCGCTTTCGCCATAAAAATTTCTTCCTTATATCCAACCTAAATCTACTCTCTTCCAGTTTAAAACTGTTGCCAGATTAAAACCTGTCACTAGAGGCCCTGGTAAAAAGTCTGTCCCCATCTTTCTTAGAAGCCCCCTTTGTATACTGAAAGGCCACAACAATGTCTCCTCAAAGCCTTGTCTTCTCCAGGCTGAACAGCCCCAACTCTCCCAGCCTTTCTCCATAGGAGAGGTGTTCCAGTCCTCTGACCATTTTCATGGCCCTCCTCTGGACCTGTTCTAACAGGTCCATGTCTTTCTTGCTAGCCTGTGTTTTTTTTTTTGTATGCTAAAGCCTGCAACTAATCTCTCTTCCACATGCTTGTCCAGTCTCTCACAGAAGCCATGCACACTTACTGCACCCACATCAACCTTTGACAAGGTGTTTTGTAAGTCTATGACCACTGATGTCAAGAGCTGCCTACCTTTGTTTCAGTGTTTCCTCCCACTAGCTCCCTTTGATGGAATGTATTCACATATTGGAAAAGGCAGAGAAGAGGTGACCTCTGTTCCCACTTCCCACACCATTAAGGATTTTTAAGGCCCTAGCATATCCTCCTTCCCATGGTGTTAGTTGGATGATGAGTTCAAGCCTGCACCAACTTTATTCATATTGAAGAAAAAACACAAAGTGCTTAACAGGTCAAGCTACCATGCAAAAGGCACAAGAGCTTCTGTAGGTGACAGCACTGAAAGGAACAACCTAGCTAATGCCACATGCTACCATATGTAACTGTACCTCACTGTACCTTTTTGGTCACTGAAAAGGTGTCTCTGTGTAATGTGTTGTTGCTATGAAGCAACCTAAAAGATTCAATTAAAAAAATTAAAATATTCAAGGTGTTGCATTTAGAATTGTGTGCTCGATACAGCACCAAAAAACTCAATTGATTTCCAACTCTAAGGTACAGGGATAGAAATAATACATGTACATACTAACCATTTTTCTGAACACGCTATGTAAGTGCAAACCAGTAATAAAAATAAATTTCTTCTTTTACAGGGCTACCATTAAAAATAAGGGTTTACTTGTCATTTGTACTGCCTGAGGACTTATGGGTTGACATTGGGCTGTCTCCTCTTCCAGGCATTGTATCCTCTGAGAGGAATGGCTAGCACCTTCTGTCGTCTCCTGGCTGGCCGTGCAACCACTGCACTCTTTGCAGCCGCAGGCACGGGGGTGCTGACTACCGGGTACCTCCTCAACCAGCAAAATGTGAAGGCTGCTGTTCAGGAAAAACGAAAACTCTTTCCTCCAAGGTAAGGAATTGGGGTTAGGCTGTCAGCTGAGCACAGCGCCCTGTTAACTGCGCTAGGAGCAACATTTAACACTTTGGAGGAAGAAGATCCCTATCAAAGCTGCAGGGTCCTCATGCTGTCACACTGTCTGTGTGTCTGTCCACGGGCTGTGTGACCTGAAAAACAGCACCCTTTATTAATAACCCCAGTTTTAGGTAGAATCAACAATGGCCTTCAAGGCAAGAAAGCAGGGATATGAGATAGCATCAACACTCAAAAAAACCCATTGCCAAACAATGACAAGCCTAAGAAATGTTTCAAATCTTAGTCAGAGCATTAAATTAGTCCTTATTTTATCTCATCAGCTGTCAAACACTTTGCAGCTCAACCAATTGGACTGGCTGATTGTACAGACTCTACCACTAGGAAATGTGAAAATATTTTCATTACGCAAGTATTAAAGAAATCTCCCATATAACTGCTGTACTTGAAGTACTCATAATTCTGTTACAAACTGGCTGGCTGATGATTAGAAATTAATTACAGACCTTCTTGTCTGTAGATTGACTTTGCTGTCCATACTTGTGAAAAACAATATGGATCAGGCTCTGACAGATTTTTTTTTTTTTTAAGTAGTTAATAGTATTCTAGTTAAAATATATTCATATAGAAATAACGGACTTGCGCATAAAGCAAATCATCACCAGTACAAGGTAGATGTGGTCTGACTCAGTTGCAAAAATGCCTTGCTAAAGCGTAACATCTTTATTTTCCCTGGCTTAGTAGACCATGCAGCTTTCTGTAAATAACAATGCCATTAAAGCAAACCCAGATATTATAGAAGAATGAGCTTCCCAGCTGACATAGGTTGGACAGTCCCACTGATGTCCACTAAGCTGTAAGAGCACCTGGGCTCCAAATTACAAAGAACTTCTTCAGCTAAACTTAATTCCCTTCCTACTTGAGCAAAGCAGTGTTAGAACTCTTTTATTTCTGAATGAGAGTGTCTCAGAAGAGATTTAATGGGGCTTAGTAGACTTTCAGAGCTCATTGGGATTCATTTTCCTGATGGCGCTGAGTAGCAGCAAGCTGCAATTGCCTGTCAGTGTGGTGGCCCACCAGTTTGCAAGGTGGGGTACTTTCAGTGACCTCAATCTTCCTCCCTTCCTAAAATTCAATGCAACAGATACACCAAGAACTAATTATACGTTTAAACCATGCTGTGTACTCAGTATCTCATGATCCCTTTAATAGCTTCATAAACTAGCAAGGATTACTCTTCCAAGGTGCCACATTAATTGCTTGGGATTCTTCTTCTCTTCAGCGCTGACTACCCTGATCTCCGCAAACATAACAACTGCATGGCTGAGTGCCTCACACCGGGCATTTACTCTAGGCTAAGGGACAAGATGACTCCCAATGGCTACACCCTGGACCAGTGCATCCAAACCGGGGTTGACAATCCTGGTCATCCTTTCATTAAAACTGTGGGCATGGTCGCAGGTGATGAAGAATCCTATGAGGTAA